>VYZX01029388.1:5523-106906 GCA_013401335.1 Brachypteracias leptosomus | reverse complement strand
TGATATCATACAATAAAAATGACTGTACACAGAGAAGGAGAGAGGAGCACATACTCAGTTTTAAGTGTCACCTTCAGCAATGGAACACTTCCTGAATTTTGATGTAGAAACTTTTACGTCAGATGAGCTGAATAGGTATTTATAGTCTGAATTTCTAGGCCTGATTGTCATGCTAAATAAAAATATAACCCCTGTATATATTAGTTAGAACAAAGAGGATGATGGGTAAAACAGCATGTTCCAGGTTTTTTCTTAACTGGCGTAATGTAATGACTGAGAGTTGCATCAACCTCTTTAGAGACCTGAAGTTCTTCCCATACTTAGCATGCTGAAAAATCTAATCTTTCATCCTGTTCTGATGGAGATATTTTATGAGAATAACTTGAAGTGTGGAACCAAGAGTGAAGCCTGCATGAGGTGTAGAGCACTAAACCATGGGCACCTAAGCAGTCCAGAGTCTTAAGAAATTTCCATTCCTTTTTTGCATAGGGACAATTTGGTAGCCATGAAAGACATGATCTGAATGTAGCTGAGTAGAAGCTGCTCAGGCAGGCTACATTAGCAGGACAAAAATGCAGAGAACAGAAATGGGTGCCTGTGGGCATTGATCTTGGCATTGGTGTCTCCTTTCAGGACTGTTAATGCATTTTGAAGTAGACAAACTTGGGTACAAATCAACAGAGCCACATCCAGCATGAGGACTTTTTTCTCTGCCCCACTCAAAGGCACACTTTATTGCAAAGGTATGACCAGATCCTTCTAGCCCTGTGAACTTTCTACTGTTAATTTCATGGCTGCACAACTTCAGTGGAAGACCTGAAGACCTCTTCTCCAGTCTGGAGCTAAGGTGCCCTGGAACCAAGGAGGACAACTGGCTTCCCAACTGCTTCGTATGGTCTCTAACTCTTAGACTATTACATAGAAAGTGCATCATAGGTTTTTCTGTCCTGTGTTTGAACCAAAACGATTAAATCTGATCTGTTGTCTGATCTCAGGATAAGGTTAGGTATGATCTAAATTCAGAAGATGGTTAAGATCCCCCTGGGGATATAGAAACAGGAAAAAGTAGTTCATGAACCCAAGTAAAGAAGATGGTGGCATCCTTAGCTCTTCACAGAAGTTAAATCTAGTCAGTCTAAAACCCTACTAACAAATTCCAGATGTGTGAATACTCAAGTAGCTTAGAATACTGTAGACTGTATTGCGGAACTAAGGCACCAGTATTTCACCTGGCCTCACCTGAAGCTCCTGAGTCCTTCTGTATCTATGTTCACAGACATGGTCATTGGCAGGGAATGGGTTTTCAGAGAGGTGTCTTGGCACGACCCAGGCTGCTTTACAGCAGCATTTAATTTTGGTGATTCACAGTCAAGGTGCTCATAAAAATATTATTCTGAATTCTCCCCCTCCTCTTCATTTGCCTCTGAAATGGACAATTATTGTAGCATGTTCTGTATTGTTATCTATCACAGACCACAAAGAATCTCAGAGCAACACCAGATTTGGTATCTATAAATCTCAGATATTCATTTTCTTTGTCTAGTAGAAAATTGTTTTGTATACAAGAAACAATCTAACACTGAGATAAACTTGAAGAACTCATAACACTGTTTTAGCATGTTGTAAATGCTCCTTTAGAATAACTTGCACTGACTCATGGACAATCTTTTGTGGATGACTGGTTCCTCATAAATCTTTGGTAAGCAGGTCCCAGCTGGAACACGAGTAGCACTGTGCTCTTCTTCCTGCTACTGCAGTACATCAAACAAAGCCCCTAGATGCTCCCCAGTACAGGCTCGGTATCTGTCTGGTGGTGGTCATAGAGACAAAATTGGGGGAATCAACGCTGTAGATCAGAGTCAGTGTGAAAAAGGACATGTAAATACAAGAATACATATCTAAGAATGTTTGCTAGTGCGTAAGTGTCTTAGATTTCACAGCTTAATTCCAGTTTAAACTCTTGCATTGCCAGTGGGTGATTTTCCCCATCCAGTACAGTTATAGATCTTCCCTTAAAGGCTTTTTCCTGTGGCAGCTGCATACCGAGTCTCTGTCATCAGGCTGAGGTACAAGTTCCATTCCATCTCGTATTTCAGGTTTGCTGGCTTGGCGTTCAGCGTATTTCTGAAATACGTAAACAACATTTAAGAACGCTTTAAGCATCAACGTATAATTCATGAAACAGAATTTTCCTCCTCCCTTCCACTCACAAGCTTGCCTTTATCCAGCCTCCTTATGTCATTGTTTATAACCTGTTTACAAGGTGTCTCTATAACACACCAACTAATAGGCTACGTTGCCTCTGAAAACCTCCTTTAATGTTTTTCCCTGTCCTATTATTAATGGTAATTTGAATATTGTCATTATCCGTGACTCTAACCACTTTATGCAGATAGAGCTGTCATTTTTGTACACTGGACAGTTCCAAAGTTTGTGTCAACCTGTGGCTGTTGCAGCTGAGATGTAACTCCGCACAGCAAAACAGGAAAAATAAATTAGTACTTTCAGAAAACAGAAACTTCTTTCACTAGAGATTTGCATCTCCTGGGGAAGCAATGACTGTTTGGCCTGCTTCACCCCTTACCACTCTACCAGCCATACTTCTGGAATTTCTTTCCCATGTGGTCATTGTTTGTAATACAGTTCAGTGGCTCATGAAGGGATAAGTATGATGGAAAAAGGTAGAAAGTTGGGCACAGATTGTCTCCTACACCTCTTAGAATCACTTATCAAGTGACACTGAAATCAGGCCTGACGGAAAAAAAAGAAAATCTCTGATTCTGTAAAACAGCTATTTTGATGTCAGATTGCCTCTGTAATAATGAATCAAGTTTTAGCAAATCTCTTCACACTGATCTCCTGTGAATAATATGAACCATGTCTGCTATTGAAGTAAGGACCGAATATGAAATTTGCAGTGTCGGTAGCAGTTAGCAGCTGGGGGGAGGTATTAAAGTGCTCTATTGTACTAACCTGGAGCACTTTATAATAGTAGCAGTAAAGCCTGTGAGGCTGAAGTAATTCTCTTGCCATTAATTGCCCTTCTTTAGCAATTTTTCTTGCTTCTTCATCATTTTCCTGGAAAATTGAGACGAAACAAATGAATAATAGAGCGATCAGTGAGTTACCCAAGCCCAGCTGGCATTAGAAGTTTTATTAAAGGGGCTATTCACTTCTGCAATTACTGGTAGACTGCAGAGACACACTTTAAATTGCAGATTTTTTAAAAATACTGGATCGCTTTTATGGCCAGAACTGATACCTTAGGGCTATCAATAACAATTTTCATGCATAATTGTACAGTTTTGAAAACTCAGTTGATTACTGGTCTACTGTTTTGTCCAAGCCACAAACCTCTTCAAACTCAGGTCTGACATCTTCCAGGTATATTTATTTTCACAGAAGACAAAGCCACAGCTCTTGTCCTCTCCTATGCAATGCAGTTCAGCATTTTCCTTTTAAAAATATTTCTGCTTGAATTCATGTACCTTCAAGTTTTATATTTCAAAGCTTTTAGTACTCTCACCTGATTCTTTATGAGGAACTAACGTACTCTCAGAACATAAACTTTTCCTCTTTTTTAACCTAGTAGCTAAACTTAAAGCACAAACGGTGTTTTCAGTCACACAATTGTATCAGTTTGGTTACAGAATTGAGCCTCTTATTCTGAGCATGTTACATTCAAACAGAACATGCAGTGACTTCTGTTCTAGTCAGGACCTAAAAGAAGTGATAGAATTACTTAAGTAGTGTTTAGGATTCTGGGCATTTCTTTGAAAATTACCTGTATTAGTCAGTATATTAAGGCTCTGACTCATGAAACATTTCTGCACATACCTAAAATGAAGTCTTAAGTATTTCCCTGAATAGATATGGTTACTTGAATTAAGGCCCTCATGTTTTACACTAACAACAAAATGTACTTCCTGTATCCCAGGATTTCAACAGAATTCATGCAAAATATGTACGTGGAAATACAAAAAGAAGAAAGTATTAAGATAAATTGTTTACATGTTTGTTTATCACCTTGGAACTCGAATTAGTAACAGGACTTACCTTAGCCCATTTTATTTTCTCTAGCAAGTCCTCTAAGTTTCTCTTAATTGGAACATAATGTTTCCAAGGTTTTAATCCAGTATAAAAGTGTTCATAGTACAGGGAATTTTGTTTCAATACCAGGCTGTCACCCAGCAAGAGGTATGGAAACCTGTAAGCTGCCACAGTCCCATCTACATTCACTTGGTATTTGTACTGCAATATGAAGACAGAGGAAAAAAAGGTGAAACATTTTGAACTAGAATAGGAACACTGACTATATAAAAGATTATTTTCACAGGCAAGACATAAAATTGTGTTTATTAATTCTCATCTTCAGACCTGTTGTAGTGTTAAGCAGGTGTAGTTTCATGGTGTTCTGGATAACATAATGGAAAACCAGTCTGTTTTCAACCCAAGACCGACAGTCAGTGTCACACGAACTGCCTGATGGGTATTCCATTAATAAAGTGTCCTGAGATAGAGCAAGGGGTAGAGCTGGGAAGGAAGCAGAACTAATCTATAGTTAAATTCAACAAGAGAAATGTATTCTGACTTAAAATGATATTATTCTGTAGAATAATCTGAAACGTATTATTATATAAAATAATCTGAAACACTATACTAAAAGTGGCCATGAATGTACTGCTCTGGCAGGTGCTCTTGGCTGTTACAGCACTTCTGATACATTAATCTCAGGAACAGAACTTCATTTGCCATGTATTACAATTGCTTTTTACAGGACTTTATCCCCTTTACTTTTAATACCTCTCTCGCAGCAGAATTTGTGTGTTAAAGTGCCACAAAACCATCCATCTATTTTTATAACTTATTACTCTGACATCCATAACGTACTTGCAGTGGACGCAAGTTGTGTCCATTGTTTTCACATTTACCCCAAATAAAAGAAATCCTGATAGTGAGAAATCAAATTTCTCAGTCTCTTTTAAAAAAATAAATGTCTAGGAACTCTCTCTAATGGACTCCATGAAAAAGAATAGTGGCTTTCTTTAGAAGTAGAATGATTTTGATTACAGGTGGTCTGTCTACCCTGCATGGACCAGTGTTCCCTGTGTAGCATAATTGTTTTGTTTGCTGAATGGAATTAGCAGAAGTAAGCCTTGTCTTCTCAGTTGGTAAGAAGTTGACAGCACAATTAATCCAAGACTGTAACTTGCTTGCTACCTTAAAGAAGTCAAAGAAGCCCATCAGTGGAACCTTTCCCAGCTCTTTTTCCTTTTCTCTGAAGAAGAAATATCCTGTTATTCCAGCATCTAGTAGTTCTGGATTTTCCTTGGATAACTTGACAAGTTGGAGACGTTCTTCTCGGCTGTCTCGACCTCTAAATAAAGCTTTCTCAGTTTTGTTTTCCCAGCACAGGCCTAGGAGCATTGAGTGAGAAGGTAAAGGCAAATGGTAATGAAATGTTCATGATACATGTAGTGCAAATAAGGAAGTTGCTATGACAGTGGCACCACACTCAGAGGCATGGTAACACAGGCATGATTTCTCGTGGCAAATCCATAACCGCTAATAACAGGGTTTAAACTCCCAGTCCTGGCTTGAATTTTGGGATGAGAAACTGAGCCACTTACAAAGTAAAATCAGAGAACTGCTTTTTCACTCACCAATTTTATATTTAAATAACTTTAAATATCTTGAAAGTTACATAAGGACTTATGACCAAATTATGTAAGTAAAATACTAATAATTAAAGTAATTCCCCATTCATAAAGCGTGCCACAACAATCAAAATTTCTTCAGTAAAATCCACTCCTGTTACCCAGCAATTTAGTTAGTTCTTAGAGGAATCACTTAATGATAACTTAAAAAGGTAAAGAAATGTCTACACTGCATCCTCAGGATACTTAGAAGGGTCTGAAAGACTTTACCTCTGCTTACTGCCTGCCTTTAAAAACATTAAATAAATCTTTCCTCATATTTCTACTGGAAATTCCCTTAAGGTACCTACTAAAATGGAGAAGGTTCTTATCATCTAATTAGAAAAGCAGCTGTACTAAATCAGTAAACACAGAGTGCTTCAAACTAATAATTTAATTAGAATATTTAATTTTAAAACTAATAAAAGAAATTGTGATGTGACCAAATAAAAAGAAATTATCTCCTCACTCAAGTTTTACTCCTTAGGTACTGTTCATGCCATTTGCCTGATCCCCAAGTATTCATGAATTTCCTGGGGGCGAAGAAGACGTCTGTCAGTAAAACTGACTCTTCCTTCAAAGCTAGAAAAACAATTCAGAAGATCATACTCTGAGGTACTTTTTAATACAGACAGTATTTTCTTATTTGAAAGAGGCTGCAGCACAGTTATAGTTTACTTCCTTCAGGTTTCAAATTCATTTTTATGTAAACAGAACATCTGGCCACATCACTGTCAGGGAAAGGATTACTATTTGATTAGAAAGGACACATTCAAGGCCTTCACTGAGAAGAAGGGCCTTTTAATTATATGTACTTTTCTTTTGATGGGTCACAGTAGCTATCTTCTCGATACCTTTATGTTAAAATTCACCATTACTGTAAACTGGACTTCTTAAACTTTGGCTCTCAATCCATATTAAACACCTGCTTAGTAGCAGTGTTAAAGGTATTTACAGTTTGTAAAGACTAACCTGCTTGTATTAAGAGACCTCCTAAGGCATGTGTGAACTGAAGACTTTAATGTGTTATTTGAATGCAACTTGCTGCTTTGATGGAATTTACAAATTCTGTTTTTTGAAATGCACAATCTCTATGTTACCTGTATTTCCTTGAATAGAAAGGAGATCATTTGTGACTCCACGAAGGGTTTCAAGAGTCGAGTGGGTTACATCATACGTTGGAAGGACTATATCTCTTGAATCCACAGAGCCACACCATGAGATGACAGGTATAGGACCAGGTGTATCATTAGCTTTCCGATACTCAACTGGCCAATCTCCAACATTAAGATAAAACTCCACATCAGGAAGATGAACCTAGATGTGTACCCAGGAAAGGATAGTTACACAAGAGTCTGTAAGAGTCTGTCACTCTTACATATATTCCTCAGTCTTCTTACACAGAATCAATAAACGTACTAGAGAGTTAATAGATTTAGCTGAGCTTAAGGTATGAACTTCAAGTTTCTGCCCCATGAGCCAGCATGAAAGAAGCACTCACAGAGGACAGGAAAAGGCTCGTGGAGTCAGGCCTTAGCCCCTGCAGCTTTCCTAGCGACTTCATTACTGTCAAGCTCAGCCCCTACACATGATCTCTACAGTACGCTGTCATCTTGATGAAAGGTGACAATCTTAGTTCAGGAATTATAAATCTGAAGATATAACACCAAATGCAGTACTGCCATATTAGAATGTGACTTAATAGTCTTAGATGATGGAAACTGATACCTTTCTTGCCAGTGACAGCAACATTTCATCGGAGAACATTTTGAAGTCTGTGTACTTCCCTAAGGAGCGACGGTAGATGTGATTATTGAGAATAGTGTAATGAACAATAGCACCTCTTGTTTCACTGAACTTTGCTGGGATTTCCTTAAGCATTCGTTGGAGGTCAATGGTGGGAAAAGAAATGAAGTCCTTTGTAATCCGAAGTTCTTGGGATGGACAAGACATAACATCCTGCCAGATCTCAGGGTCTTCTTCAGGACAATCACAATATTCATGATAAACTGGTCCTGCAGAAAACAAAGCACTGATGTAGAATCACAAATACAGACTCTCAATCATAATTCCCCAAACATATGGGCATGTAAATGTAGACATTACAGTGACTCGACATTTTCTCTTCCAAGTTTTCTAAAGTTTTCATGGGAAATCATCCTCTCTATAGCAGTTCTGGAGATTAGCAGTGTAATTGAGAAAAAAACAACATTCTTCTCTTTCAGAAATCAAAATACTAGACTTTTTGTTATCAGGGTAAAACTGATCTGCAAAAAGAAGTTCCACTGTTGTGCGGCCTGCCAATCACGAAGGATACTCAGAATTGTTCTGACTGTCTGTAACTACCAAAGCTCAGGTATGGCCGTTTCAGTTTTTGTTTAATTCAGAACTTTAATACAGCAGGCTTTACCTCTGGCATAAAGTGTTTCCTTTTATGTATTATTAACTATTCTTTCTGTGCTTTTGAAGCAGATAGCTTAGGTGTAAGCAAGAGCCTCGTAGAGCATGGAAAAAAGCCCTTATTTCATGGACTTCTGATCAAAACAAGTTTTGTGTCATAGTTTCACGGCTGCTGGCAAATGTGCACCAGCAAAAAGAAGGCATACTACTACCTTGAGCACATGAGACACTTTTATTTCAGTTTGAAGATATTTCAAATTCTATTTAGGAAATTTTATTTAAAGAAAAAAAGAGACCAAATTCTGGTTAGAAGAAGAATTCTTTCTAGAAATGACAGACAATTGAATTACAAAGTGTTGGGAACAACACAAGCTCCTTGCTTTTGCAGGTAATATTTTCTACTTCAGATAAAAGTAACACAATATTTAAGTGAATACCTGCTTGAAACAGTAAAAACATGAGCATTGCTCTCTTATTCCCTACCAAATCTGAAGAGATTCACTTCCTTATGCAAGAGGGAAGAGGAGATGGCCAGACACACCACCTTAACGTCAGAGCCATAACCTACATGCTTATGCATTTAGGTCCTGTAACTTAACAATGTATAGAGGTTGTCACTGCTTATTCCTCTGTGTAAGATCCACGCTTGTGAGGATTCTACATGGAAAAGGGCAAACAAACCTCTCATAACCCACCTCTTCCTCTAGCAGTAAATTAGTCCATAACATTTCTGTAGCTACCATCATACGTTACATTAAATAGATACCCTTACCTTTCAAAATATAAGGAGATTGAGCTACATGCTGATCACCATAAAGTATCTCAATTTTTAACCCTTTTCTGACACTCCCATACATCCGATACCGCATAAGAAATGTGCCATCATTTCTATCCAAAGGGTGAGGGGTGTATATTCTGATGTCTTCTTTTGGAGAAAGTGCTTTAATTACCACTTTAAACTGTGTCCTTCCTGAAAAGAGGAAAATAGAAACAGATAAAAGCACTTTAAGCTATTAGAATTACACATATGAAATGAAGGTGAAAGCAAACTCTACTGGATTAAATCCACAGAATTTAATTTAACTATGCACTAGATTTTTTTTTAATATACTAAGTTGGTAAAATTAATTTCCAGTGGTGGAAGTTCATCCTACCAAATTTTCTTGATCATTGCATACCTAATAAATGAAAAACCTGTAGATGGAGATAAAAAGTTAAATGATGATTACAAGATAGAAGGAAAGTCTAACAGTATTTTGAAGCAAAGATTAGGTTTAATACTAAGTTTTCAAGTTAGTGCTCTGAGGAACAATCATTTCTTCTAGAGTAAGAAAGACAGGAAACCAAGTGAAAATAACAGGAGAAAAGAATACTTGCCAGCTTGTGGAAAGGAGATGCAGCATGCAGGAGTCACATACAAATTGTTCACCTTTGGGCTGCATAACTGTCTTGCAAATTTAAAGTCCCAGCTATGAAAAAGCAGGGATAAGAGAATGATAGAAGAGATGTTTCCTGGACATTTGTCTGACCTTTGTTTAAAGACCACCAGCATTTCATCATGAATGCACCGTGACTTTACAACTGGACGTGGAATATTTTGTGGACAAGGATGCACGAACACAAATCTGTTATATCCCCTTACTTCTGTCACAAATGGTCACCGTCAACTTCATTCTTCGAAAAAGAGGGGACAGATTATCCACAAAATGTTATAATCTAAGCATTGCAAGCCAAACAAATGTAATGACTGCCACACCACAAAGTAGTATATACAGAAAGAAATGAAACTGAAATGCACTGACCTACTTGACTGAAATTTTAATCCACACCAAACACAGTGTAATAGATTTGGACAAATTTTACAAAGGGGAAGCCCTAACTGCAGCTCTCCTGCTCCAAGGGCAGCATTCCTGTTTGTGCAATGGAGGTGACAACATGGATTTATTTAGCTGTCCCAGCAGGGATATTCTGAGATGTATTTAATTAATATTGGAAACCAATGCCTTAATAAACATTACTAATTGTAATCCTTACTGGCATTTTACAAATAGAATTTGAACATTTAAAGCCATATGAGAACTGAAATTTATAGCCCATGTCTATTTGAGCGAATTAAGCAGTGCTTGTGCACTGGAATATGATCAGCTGTACCGCTGAATTGTTACAGGATCCTTGGCACTCTCCTGAACCATTCCTGGCACTGCTCTGCAGCTAGCAGGGGCCGAGCCAGCAGCTCTGCCCTGTTGGCAGCACACGTGCACCACCTTGGTTTGGAACCTATAGAATGTCACGGTGTGGATGGAGACCACTCCGTGCCAGATGGCATTGGGACCTGGGAACATTCCAAAGACATGTAATTTATTCATGTAAATACTAACATACACCAACACACCGAGGTCAAAACTAGGTTCTCAGTACCTGCGTCCTATCAGTTCATCTTGGAGCATTTAAACAAGCATGAGGATTCACACCTTTTTACCTTTAGTTACCCGTCGTTTGAACCCAAGGCTCTCCCTGTGTGGCCAAAATCAGCCCTGGCTTTGCTGGCACTGAGCGCTCCTGTTGTGTTCTTCAATGCAACTACAGAGCTGCACTGCAATCCAGCACCAAGTTGCAACAGCACTGGGAGAAAGGCCAGACCTGAAGTATCTGAGGTTTGTAGTGACAGGACAAGGGGTAATGATTTTAAGCTAGAAAAGGGTAGATTGAGGCTGGATATTAGAAAAAAGTTCCTTAATATGAGGGTGGTTGATCACTGGAGCAGGTTGCCCAGAGAGGTGGTGGAGGCCCCATCCCTGGAAACATTCAAGGTCAGGCTTGATAGGGCTCTTGAGCAACCTGACCTAGTTAGAGATGTCCCTGCTTATTGTAGGGGGGTTGGACTAGATGATGTTTGGAGGTCCCTTCCAACCCAATGCATTCTGTGATTCTGTCAGACTGAAGACATAACTTGTATACATCTACTCTTTAATTTCACAAGCAGCAGCCTTCTAACTACAAGACACAAGAGGCTGTGCACACCTGGTATCCTCTCAGTATATGAACAGTAAATAACACAGAGCAAAACAAACAACCCTACCCTATATAAATTAACAACATGGGATTTTCACCGGGTGGCTGTCTCAGGGTTATCTTCTTTATGAAATCCATGATGCAAAAGCTATTTTTATTCTAAATTAAAAATATAGAGTTTGGGGAAGTGGCGTGCAGCAGAAGACAGCTGACTGGCAGCACACCGCTATGAGAATACCCCAATCCCACACTCAGAAGTGTCACGGGACAGCTTCTTCTTGTGCTGATTAAACAACACGAAAATGAATTAAAATGATTAAACGTGAAAATTACTCCTTCCTACTGGAGCAGCAGTGGGGTAACGGAGCCCAGAGCACTGTGTTTATCAAGGCTGAAATGTAAAGCAACTGGTGCGTGTACAGCATTAAAGATAACCATATTGGCACTTCTGAGCAGGGCACTGTGATTTCTTCCCCTCCGCCAGCTCCAGATGACGGGTTTATTCTGAATTCGCTGCTGTGAATCACGTAGCGGTTAGAGGAGGCTATGGGAGAGACGCGAAGCTGCACGGAAGGAGGCACTGAGCTGTACTGGGGAAAGGCGGGGTTTGACCATGTGCTCGCTCCCCACCGGACCTGCGTGTCCCGGGCGGTGCGGGACCAGGCGGGATGGGGATGCTGAGCGGGGGACCAAGGCTGGGCAGGCAGGGACCAGCGACGGCACAGCCAGCGCTGGGGAGCAGGGAAGGAAGGAAGGAAGAAGAGGGGAAGGAGAAAGAGGAAGGGGTGGGCAGCTCCTCCGAGGACAGCGCAGCCCCGGGTGGGTCCCGTCCCGCGCCCGCGCCCCCGCCCTCCCCGGGCGCGGTACCTGGCGGGGAGCGGGAGAAGTTGCGTCCGGCCGCGCTGACCGCCTGGATGTAGAAGAACCGCACGGGCAGGACGAGCCGCGCCTCCAGCCCCGGGCCCCAGACCTGGCTCCGCTCGGCGCTAACGGCGTCCGCCGACTCTGCCGGCTGCAGCAGCGGCAACGCCACGCCCAGCAGCAGCAGCAGCGGCGGCACCGGTAGCCCGCGGCTCCCCATCGCCCCGCTGCGCCGCCCTGGCTGCGCCCGCTCCGAATGGGCCCGGGGGTGCCTCCGGGGCTTTCTCCGGGCCTGCGCGGCCTCTCGCCTGCTCCCCGCCCTGCGGGGCGGCCCGCCTGGGCCGGGGCCAGGCAGTGCCGGAGGGAGGCGCGGGAAGGGCCAGGCTGGCCCGGGGCGGCCGAATCCGGCGCTGACCTTCCCTCTTTCTTCGCCTCCCCCCTCGGCCCGGGCTGGGCTGTCCCGTGGGGAAGCGCAGGGAGAGTTGGGCAGCGAGACCCGTCTCCTGCAAACCCATGTGCGCTTGGCCGGGCCGAGGCAGCCCGCACCGCTGCCCGAGCACGGAAACGCGGCGGGAAGGGCGGGCGGGCAGCGGGGCTGGGGCTGCTGCGCGCCGGGACCCCCTGAGAAATAACGAGTGTCCTGGATCCCGGGCTCCCCGCGGAGAGGGGAGGGGAAGGGAGGGGGCCGCGCCAGGGCCGGAGCCTGTGCCCTGCCAAAGAGTCGGGGAAAATCCAGAAAAGCTGCTGCGAGAGCGAGGAGTGAGCCTGGGAGCCGCTTGTAGCGGGCGGGCTGCGCTGAACCCGGCGTGCCCGTGTCCCCAGGGGTTTTCCTTGTCTTTGTGTGCCCGACTGATGCTCATTGTGCTCCTCAGCAACACCCTGCCTGGGTTTTAGGATGCAGTGGAGCCTGCAGCTGAACAACCGGTCTGGACTTTAAAGGGGGGAAATTGTATTTCTCTAAAGCATATTAATTGTTACTGCCTGTATCAGAATTGAGCTTGTTCAGCCTGGAGAAGAGAAGGGTCTGGGAAGACCTTATTGCAGTCTTCCAGTATCTGAAGGGGGCCTACAAGAAGGCTGGGCAGGGACTTTTCACAAAGGCTTGTAGTGATAAGACGAGGGATAATGGGTTCAAACTGGAAGAGGGTAGCTTTAGATTGGAAATTAGAAGGAAATTCTTTACTCTGAGGGTGGTGAGACACTGGGAGAGGCTGACCAGGGGGTATGTGGATGCTCCATCCCTGGAGGTGTTCAAGGCCAGGCTGGATGGGGCTTTGATCAACCTGGTCTAGTGGAAAGTGTCCCTGCCACGGCAGGGGGGTTAGAACTAGATGATCTTTGAGTTGCCTTCCAACCCAATCCATTCTATGATTCTATGTACAGGCAGAGGCTGTTGTAAGAGATAAAAGATTACATCATATATAATTCTTCCTCACTGTTCCTGGGATTTCCTGCAGTGAATGCGAAGGACAGAGCAGGGGTCCTAATGGGACGTGCTGGCACATTGTTCCCTGTTGCTGGGTGAAGTGCTGGGGCCTGGGCTGTGGGCCCCGAGTTGGAGTTAACCTATGGATGAGTCACAACCCAGCAACATGCTTTGTTCGCCAAGGCCCCGGAGGCAGAACCTGGCCCACCTGTGTAAGGCTCTGCCCTACCCCAGGTGATTGTTGTTGGGGTGGTGGGCAAGACTAGAGATATATCAACCAGGAACCAGATCAGTCTGGGAGGAAATAGGAACTGAACTAGTTGGAGGGAAGCAACAGAAGAAAGAAGCAACAAGGAGCTGATCAGTTTGAAAAGAGTTCCTGCAGAAGAGAGTTCTTGTTGGGGGCGCTTCTTGTTGGGGGCGCTTCTTGTTGGGGGCAGCTTGCTGAGCTCTCTCTCAGTAGCGTGTTCCCTGTTGGCTGATTTGAGATGGAGAAGAGCAAACAGATGAAGAATAAAAGATGAAGTTATGCTGAGGGAATGTTGCTGAGTTTGGTGTTGGCCTGAGGAAGAAGAGAGCTAGCAGCACACTGGGCTCTCCTTCCACCCCTGGGGGAGGCTGAGCTCACCCCTCTCAGCCCAGTGCCCATCCCAGCATGGCTCAGGCATGTACCCACCTTCAAGAGCTGAAGAGAGCTCCTGGGGCTTGCAAATGAGATACTGCAGGTGGCCCTCCCCAGTGCAGTAATGCTGGTGATGGAGAAAGAAGGATCATGGTATTCTCTAGAAAATTTAAAATGATGGAATACAAGCAGACAGGGAAAACCTCCAATGATTTGTCTATTAAGGTTGTTGTGTCATTTTTTTCAGAAGCATTTGCTGCTGTTACAAAATATTTCAGGGTGTCAGTAGATGGAGGGTCTTACAAGGCTGTAGGAGAATTAACTCAAGCTTCCATGCCAGCCTGGATTTTTCACATGCAAAGCCATGAAAGCACAAATGAATGCTGCGTCTTTTTGAATAACATGAAGTTCAAGTCGCTATGCATACAGACCATGAAAAACAGGTTCCTTGAAAGTGGAATTATCGTCTGGTTTCCTCCTGGCTTTTGTCTTTAACCTCCTAAGCTCCCTCACCTCAGATAACCACAGGTCTCCACTGACATTCCACGTGTAATACTCCCAACAGGCATGAGAAAACATGTATAGCATTAATCTGGAGTTACGTATGTGCTTCTTGGCCAGGTAGTGCATCCTTGGCTGCTGCTCTCAGCGCAGGGATCAGCGATGGTGGCTTTCTTCTCCTTCTGCACAAGCTGGGAGCACATTTGAAGAAGAAAGTGATTGGGACCAGTCAGCATGGATTGACCAAGGACCAACCATGCCTGGCCAACCCGATTGCCTTCACAATAAACTGGCTCTGTGGATGAAGGGAGGGCAGAGAGTGTCATTTACCATGAATCTAGCAAAGATGTCACTGTCTCCCACAATGTTCTTGTATCCAAGGCAGGATGTTATGGTCTGGATGGGGAACAACCAGATGGGTAAAAACCATCAGGATGGTTAGTTGGGCTTAGAGGGGGCTAGTTAATGAGTTGTCCCTACCTGGCAGCTGGTAACAAGGGGAGCACTGCAGGGACCTGGCCTGGAGTGAGGCAACAGAGAGCTCCATCATTGGGTTTGGAGTTGATGCCAAACAAGGGGACTAATCAGTGTGCTTGAGGGCAGGGCTGCCATCCTGGGGAACGTGGACAGGGTGTAGAAATGAAATTCAACAAGTAGTCCTGCACTCTGGTGCCAGAGAGCAGTGGGGGTGGACTGCTCCCTGGGGAATGGTGTTGAGGAGCACAGCACCATGGCTGGCAGCAGGGCTTCACCAGGGCCCACCCTGCACATGTCAAACAGCATCTGGGGCAGCCAGGAGGCCACATCGCTCAGCAGACTTGTGGGGACAGGGCAGGGCTGAGGTCAGGCAGGACCATCAATCTGCAGATCAGGATCAGGCCCTGTGAGGGGAACTGGGGTCAGACACAGCTCTGGGAAGGCTTCAGGGCCCTGGGGGTGTCAGCCTGCAGGTGGGATTGGGCTCAGCATGGCCCAAGGCCAGCCAGGCAGGGCTGTGGGGAGATGGAGACCAACATCCTACAGTATCACTGGAGCAGGGACTGATGACTCCAGGCTGGGCTGAAATGGTGTCCTGGGACATGGGCAGGGTGCAGGGCGCCCTGGGAAGGAGGGGTCAGGGCTTGTTGGTGCTCCTGGGGTCCTGTCCCTGGAAAGGAGCCACCCTTGTGCTGATACGGGCTGGGGCCAGCTGGTAGGAGCAGCTCTGAGGGAACAGCCCTGTAGGTCCCACTGGGCAGTGAGGGTGTCATGGGCCATCAACAAGACCTGGCAGCAACGATGGGCAGTGGCAGCTCAGGCAGAGCCAAAGATCAAGGGGAGTCATTATCCCTTCCCCCCCAGTACTTGTTAGACCACATCTAGGTGCTGCATCCAGCTTTGGGCTCTCTGATACGTGACATCAATAAACTGGATCAAATTCAGGGGAGGCCACTGAGCTGGTGGGGCTGGAGAACTGGCCCTGTGAGGAGAGGCTGGGGGGAGCTGGGCTTGTTCAGCCTGGAGCAGAGATGGCTTTGGGAAGGGGATGGACCTTATAGAAACCCCCGGTGCCCATGGGGAGATCATTGAGGAGATGACACAGGGCAGAAGGGTGAGAGACAACTGGCAGAAGAGAGGCTCAGCCTGTAACACGTTTCCTCTATAGGGATAGGCAGGCAGAGGCACAGGTTGCTTAGACAGGCTGACCAGTCTCCATCCTGGATCAAGCCCTGAGCAGCCTGACTTGACCTCAGAGCTGACCTGCTGTGAGCAGGAGGTTGGAACAGACACCAGCCTGAGCTCCCCTGTGATGAAAACATGGATTTCTGTCCATCCTTTCAAATGTCATTGAAATGTTAGAAAAGCCAAAGTTCATCTGGGGATGCGAGTTACTTAATGGGTGGACAGAGATCTAGACAGAAACACCACCTTAGTTCATAAACCCCATTTCCTTTTGAAATCAGGCTGAGGGCCTGCGTCACTGAGCTCAGGTACCACATGTACTGGCTGTAGTAATTAAGGTTGAAAGGCAGGGGTGAGTCCCACACATCATCACACTGCACGTGGCAGCCAGGCTCCACTTGGGCCTAAGTCCAGCTGAAGTGATTTTCACGTGGAGCTCATCGCCTTGTAAAACTACTCATCAAATACTACCCTTGGCCCCTACATGGAGCACTGGCTCCCCAAGGCAAGTTGTAGGCACATGGCTCACTAAGGGGTCAACTTGCCTACTGTGAAGACACTACTGCTGATGGAAAACTACCTGTGTGCTAAAGACCCATCAGCTGTCAGGGAAGGAGAAGGCAGCCGCGTGATGGGCTGAGGCTGGGAGCCCCATTTTAAGTTATCTATGGCATCATTTGCCATCAGCACCCTGGCAACAAAATGCTGGATTTATTTTTTTTTTTTAAATAAACTGTCAATGGCATTCACAGGAAGTGAAAAATCAACACATCACCAACATGTGGTTTTTTTATTTGAATGCAGAATTTATTTCAAACTAATAATTTTAAATATAAAAATCCTATAAATGATGAACTTTTATAGAATATACTTCTGCCAAGAAAAAAGCTTTGAAGAACGAAGGTGCCAAATGCTGGCTGTGCTAAACTGGATGGAGCTGATCGCTATTCAGAGGGTAATGTTTTCACAAAATTGACTCTTTCACAGAATACCATTATTCAGTGTAACTCTGAGTTTACAGGTCCTCAATAGGCTGCAGTCTTTCACAACCCATTTATGAGCAAAGCAGTTTTCACTTGCTTATATTATATCAGGCCACCTGATTTCCTGTTCCTACACAGCATCACAAATGAAAAAAACCAAAACAAACCAATGCGGTGAGAACTTAATCCAACTTTTGTTGAACAAGTAGAAAATATTTACAAATAAAGATGTTCTAAACCATCCACTTCTAGTCAAGAAAAACAGTAGGACCATTTACTTCCTTTGTAAACATTTATTTTATTATTCTTTACCTTACGTAGGCTGGTATTCCCAACTTTTGGACTAACATATTTTGCAGAAATGTACAGCAGCAGTAATTCCTCACTGATACTCAGCTGGTTTTATTGTCTTATTCTACAGAATCCTGTCGTATAGAATAGAGCTGTTTACAGAAGAACATAATTTCTCCTTAGAATACCACATTTTACAGGATTGCAATTATAGGTTAGTCACTTCCTTCCAGCCTTGCATATGTCAGCATATGCTTCAGTCCTTCCAAAACAGGCATGTCATAGAGATTGATCCTGACTATAAATACATAGTTTAGATTAGTCCTTCTATGTACAACAAAAGACAAATTACCCCAGTATAAAGTAATAATACTTACATATCCGTACAGACTTGAACTACAGACCCACTTCTTTAACGAAGTTTCCAGTATAAAAAACCAAGGATACCAGCTACTTACTATAATATTTTCATCTTTTAGGGTTTTTTGGAGTCGTCAGTGATACAAGCATTGCTTGCTTTGTGTAAAATATATTATTTCATAATACCAGTATATTGTCCTTCCAGTTACAAAAATATAATTATGTCCTACAGAAATTTTATTGCATTAAAAAGTGTATAAAAAATACGGATCATCGCTTTAGACCATGTGTGAAATTAGAAATAAAGTAGAAGTAAATGTATAATTATTTAAAAATACTATCTTCTGGCTCAGTGAGCCACTTCTGATTTTGCATAAAAAGATCAAAGCTTAGAAATTTAATGGCCAGGGACAAATTTTGGCTACTGAGTAAAAATACTCCATTATTTCTGTGGCCGAAGAAGAGCCACTGGAAAACACTTACAGCCGTTCAGTTTGAAGGCTAAGAAGTACCGTGGTGACAGTTGGGAGTGGTTGAAAAATACCAAAAAGGGACGGTAATTTAGCAAAAGGCAAAGAGTATTTCTTACTGGTTTTATTTACTGTGCATAGAAGCCCCTGCCAGTCTGTGTGGTGCAGTCCGACTCAGCCCAGTGCCCTCTTGGGTGGCTCCAGGTGGTGCTGCCCTGAAGGAGCCCAGCAGCTCCAGATGCCTCACCCTGAGACTGGCTGAGCAGAGAGGCAGCGGGACGTAACAGGCTGTATTGGTTATGGTTGTCTTCCCACTATTAAGACAACTATATTCAACCTATGAGGTTTATATAGGAAATAAATAGGGTAAGTCTTTTTACATTTTGCATGGTTTAAAGTGTTGGATTATTAATCCAAATTAATCTGTTCCTAAATCAAAGGCAGAAATCTGGCTGTTCATCTCAACTGTGACCAAAGCTGTGCTGGCTATCAACCTCCCAAGTCTGAAAAGCATTTCCATGCCCAGCTGTGTTTCTCAGCATCCTCAGGAATTTTGGTGAGTTTTCCAACGCTATGTCCCTTCCCATGCACTAGCAGCGCTTCTGTCACTCACACTGCTCACTGCTCTTGCAGCACTGAGGGGAAAATTCCTGATGTGGAACCCACCTCAACAGCACAGCAGAACAAACACCACCAGTGAGATTGCTGCTATGCTTCCCAGGAATGCAGAAAAAAAATACTCATAAGGAATATGCTGTAAAAATGGAAAAGTTTCTGTTTTGGGGTGGGGGGCTTGCTGGGTGGGATGGATTGGCATTATTATGCCTGATCTGGTAAATGAGGAAAATTGGAGAAACGGCAATTTATCAGCAAGCCAACCTCTTGGTTTTCTGTTAAATCTTGTAAGAAAAAGCAGCTCAAGCTAAAATTGATCCATTCCAGTGCTGTGTAGCTGGCAGGAGCCTAAACCACTGCTTGTTGACTCAGAGGAAAGCCATCTCTGGAGTTACACTGCTCAGAGCTCCACAGTTGTTTACCTTCTATTATTTTGGGAAGAGAATTTTTAGCGTTCTTTTTCTCTGCTAGGAGAAACAACAATGGTGAAGCCATATGTTTAATACAAAAGTCAAATGCTCAGCTAACGGAACATACTTCTTTAAAACTAATGAAGTTGTACCAATTTATATCAGCACAAGTACTGGCTCAAATGATTTTGCGTGGTTTTGCCTGCCCAGAAACTAGCGAGCTATCAGGCCACCTCAGTACCATGGGCCCTTCATAGCTCCGACTCTTTATCCATCTCATCCAGGTAGTACTCATCATCGGTGGTGGTATCGCTGTCTGAGTCTGAATAAGCTGCTGGGTCTTCCTGATAGATATCAGTCAGCTCTCGAGGGGATGAAGCAGCTGATGACATTTTGCTCCCAGCAGAACTTGAGCTCAAAAGCTCAGCCCTGTTTATAGAAGGAGCCTCTCCATCCCTGAGAGCACCAGGGTTATTAAGAAGACACGGTTTCCATAATCGCCCTTCTGTGAGTGACCTCTTGATATTTTCCAGGAAAGCCAACTGTTGTTCTTTGCCAAATATACCAAATTCCACAGAAGGATACATCAGATTTCTAGTGCTGTAACATTTTTCATCGTCCGGTGCCCAGTTTTCATTTTCATCACAAGACAACAGCTCCGAGTAAGATTTAAATCTCTTCCCATGTCCCCCATCTTTTGGTAGAATGCTGCTTTCTGAGGCAAAGGCCTCGTAGTAATCCCGAGCACAAATACCCTCAGAAAGGTGCCGCTCACGCTGGCTTTTGGCATGGCTCTTGTGCATCTGAGAGCTATGCAAGTTTGCATTTTTTAGGCTGGCAGACTGAGAATTATTTTGACATTGTCCAAACACTGTCTGGGCAGTCAGGTTTTGCTCTGGACATAGGTCTGCCTGCAAGCAGCTATTTACATACACGTTTAAGTTTTTGTCAGTAAAAAGTGGCAAGGGAGGACTGCAGGCACGACTGCTAGCTCTTCTTGTCTCATCATCCAGTGGGCCTGCTGTAGTAGTACTGGGAGAGATGGGCTGGCTTTTGCCTTCTAACCGGACACCAGGTGTTTGGGAATTCTTACTTCTTGTGGTTATTGCTTTATCTGGAAATAGGGTTGTAAGACTTGGCTTATTTTCCACTTTCACTGCAGGTTTTTTTTGACTGATGGCTTCCTTCTGGTTGTATGAGCTTGTAAAAGACCTCCAACTGGTGTTATTAACAAGTAGAGAAGGATTATTCTGATTTCCAGTCTTCTTATTCTCAGCTGTCCTTGGTCTTGGTGCATTCTTATCAGGGTCCAGACTGTGATTCTGATTCTCCTTGTCTGACTGCAGGAGTGGCTGATGGGAATCTGTTGAAATCAATGAGTCAAGGGACATGTCGATCTCTAAAGAAGTGTCACTTCCATTGTTCTGTGAAAAAATGTTACTTATGTGTGGTTTGGGGGGCAAATTTTTACTTGAAAATTTTCGACTTGTTTTGTAAACAGCTGCCAGTTTATTTTTAATTGAAGGTCTGTTTTTCCTTTTTTCTATATCTTTGACTTTGTCTCTTGTGCAGTCAGAGAGAAGCTTGTTCTCATCTTCTGCACCCTCTGCTACCTTCTGATCTGGTGTAACCCTGAGGACTTTATCCTTACAGTTGTTATTCAGGCTGCCTTCACTGTGCCTCTCTGGTTCCTGCAAACTACTATAATCTTTACCCATCTGAGTACTCTGTGAGTTTTGCTCTTTTTTAATTTTTGAATTCTTTAATTCATCTGCCTCTGTGCTAGCCACTTTGTCTAGCTGAAGTGATGGACCAGCACTGGAAGCTGTGCTTAACTCAGATGCTTTGTTCTGAGACTCTGAAAGCACTTTGCTACGAGAGTTTAAATCATTTGCATTTTTTCTTGAACTGTCAGCCCTTAACTGCAGTCCACTACATTTGTTATTATACAGAGGGGTAGTTTGGTGTGGGAAATTTACTCTCTGCCTGACTTCAGTACTATCCCTATAGGTGTCTTCCACAGGAGGAAGTGGCACGTCAGCATGCTCTGAGTTACCGTTCCTTCCAAGGGAACCCTTCTCTCCTGGGTGGACAAGGAAACTGTTCAGATTTTTATTGGTGTTCACTTTAGGGGGCTGACAGCAGTTTTCAGAGTTTCCCTTCTGTATAATATTTTTATTTGCTGAAGTAGAATACAAGGGATTCTCTGAACATCTGCCTGGCTTGTGAGGGGTGGATAAAGTGGACATTAGTGGTGTGGCTGCTTGTAAAACTTGCTTCTTTTCTTTTAGACGTATTTCTGTATTTTGGCTGCTTGAAGCATCAGAAATGGCCTTACCTGGCTTAGCCACTATTGCAGTGGATAGTGGACCACGAAAAGAAATTTCTTTTGTCACCATGTCAGAAAGCACATTTTCTGCTAATGAAAGTTCTGCTGAACTATCTTTCCTGCTACGTACCATACTCATTGACTCTGAAGTACGTATCTTCTCAGAGCTAGGAGATAAGTGGGAATTATCTTCTTCACTATGGACAGCAGTTCCTAAATTTTGAGGTGTGACCAGAGCTGAAGATACTCGGTCAGAATATGAAGGCACCTCTTTTTCCAGAGTACTGGGGAAAAAAACATCTGCTAATCTCACATGACCTTCATTTTTTGTGTTTTGTATTCTCGGTGACTGAGTATTTTCTTTGGGACAAGGTAAATCTGCATCCTCTGGATTATCTCTAAAGAGGTTACAAAATGTTCTTGAATGCCTCCGTGGTAATGTGTAATAAATTGAAACTAGTTCATGATACTTAACATGATCTTCATCAACACAAACTGTAAATGTGCTTGTAGTTTTATATTTCTGCAAAAAATTTCCCCTCTCCTTACAATCTGAAAACACAGAGGATTCTCTTCTGCTTAGATGCTTACATCTGTCTGTCAGTTCAACTGATGTACTACTACTTACTGGATCATTAGGACTTCTGGTTAAAGGACTGGGGTAATCTATTTCTTTGTTACTTGTAGCAGCATTTAATGATGCTGATGTTAAAAAGGAATGCTTTGAGTTTAAACAAGACACATCTCTTTGATTAGAACAAAAGGCATCAACTCTACATGGAGTTTCAGACCTTAAACAATCATATGTTCTTCTGCTTTCTCTAGGTAAAGAGATGGCCGTATCTGACATAATGCTACCAGCAATGCTAGCTGATTTTCTAGGCAAAGTGTAATAAATAACAAGTGGGTCAGGAGACTTGGGGCTGTTTCTGCTAGGGGAGCCAGTCATGCTGCAGCTGCTGGTTTGTCTCTGCAAGCCATCTTGCTTGTGAAGCCTTTCAGTACAAGGTGATGTACTCGTTATTTTTCCACTTTCTTTCTCATAGCAAAAATAACTTAAACTATGTTCAGAGGTCTTGGGGTCTCCATCAAATCTATGCATATAAATATTTCCAGAATTTCCATTTTGTGGAGAACTAGTAGTGAATTGTCCAATATAGTCATTAGTAATTAAAGTGCTTGTATTTTTCAGTGTTTTCTGCGAAGTCTTTTTGGTAACACCTATTCTGTTCACTTGAGCTGTTTTTCCACCTTCTGCTTGAGATTCAGTAACTGTGTGATTTACTGAAGAGTTAGTTAGTGTTCCTAAACATTTAGAGGTGTCTTTATGAGAAAGTGCGTGCGGAGAGCTTTGTGGGGAGCTGGATGAACATTCAGGAGGACAGGACAACATGGCTGGACAGTTTGCTAGTTTTTCAGTGGCTGGAGCAGAAGCAACATTCAGCAGTGAGGAATGTCTCTTTGGAGTAGCTTGGTTCATGGCTTCTGCACTCCAGTTAGCCTGTCTGATGGTCTTTCTTTTTGCTGCATAATGCAGATTAGATTCCTGTTCTTTCTGACTTGGAAGAAAAGGTTCCTTCCTGCTCTCATCAGCTGGCAAAATACAGAGAGGTTGACTGAACACACTGTTGGGTGGGCAATTGTTTTCCTTCATTTGGACATTTCTTTTATCCTTCGACGTATACATTTTTGCAATATCTCCTCTGGCAGTGACTTGGGTTTGTCTCCTTGATCTCATTGTGTTAAAGAAAGAGGCATCACTTTGCAGCATGGCAGAAGCAGGGCTGTTAGAGGGAAAACTTTGGCTGTTGATGTAGTTTGTATCTGCTTGTTGAGAAAGTGACTGTAACAGTATGTCTTCATCCGGCAGTTTTGCACCTTCAACCTTTTCTAATCGTCCAAAGTCTTCCTCAGTACTCCTTTGGGCAGCAACGACTGAATTCCTGCTCAGTCCTATAGGTTTTGTTTGGTCCTTCAAATTAGGAAAGGTGGACTCATCAGTTCTGGCACTAGGTGAAGAAACTGAAGAGTTACAACTTTGCCAAGGCTGAGAGCCCTTGGTGAATTCTGAAAAAATTCTATTTGCACTTCTTGCTATCCTTTTGCTATTTGTATTTTCTGGAAAATACATGTGAAAATCATTCTGCAGGCGCTGCGAACCAAACTTGGCATTCTTTGTATGTGCCCACTGCTGGTCATCTAGATTAGCCATAACCACTTCAAAGCTGGCATCAGGGGAAGTAAACGTCTCATCACTGTAGTGCTGAGGAATATCAGCCCAGGACAGATAGCTGTCTTTTCCATAAGATTCTTTTGAGTTTGCATACAAATTGCCATGAGAAGAAGTATCTTTATAGTAGGATCTAGAGAGATTATTTTCCAATTTGTGGAATGGATAGTTTTCCCAGTTATCAAAGGGCACTGGAGAAGTAGCTTTGTCAGGGCAACTAACTCTACTAAAGCAAGTACTGCTTGAAATGGATCTTCTGTAGTGGTGTTTTGACTGATAACAGGAATATTTCTTGGTTTCTTGCAAAGAGCTAGGATATCTACTGTGATCTGTAGCATGAAACTCCATCAGTGATCGGGTTCTAAACATATTTTCTTGAGTTGGTGTTTGTCCGGGAGAGTCTGGTGTGTTGTTCCATACAATAGAAGACAGAGGAGTTCTCTTTGGGTTCTGTCGACCAAACCTTGGTACAAAATCATTGTTGCTCTCCCTTGGCAATGGATGTTGTAAACTAGATGCTGATAGCTGGTCGGAAGATACTGATGATAGACATCTCCGAAGGGAACATACAGAGTAACTTCTGCCAGCTGTATCCCTGTTCATGCAGCTCTTATGCCTAAATCCACTGTTCCGTGTTACGGAAGGAGGATATAAGCTACCTTCTGAAGACTGTCCGAAAGAAACGGAAGGCATCCTGCTGCTTAGCAGATGAGGATTTCCACCAACTGGATCACCATGTTTGTAATCTTCTTGAAAGGCTGTCTTGTGCCAGTTTATATATGCATTGTGCAATTTCCTTGGTCTGATGAAAATCCTGTGTTCATCTTTGGCTCTTATTGTTCTCAATCCATCTGGGAAGAATGTGCTAGGGATGTCACTCCAGTCACTTCTGTGTTGCCCCCTACTAGCAGTCTGCCTCTTTGAATTTGGGAATGCAGCGCTGTATTGAACATTTGATTCACTGCTAGTAGAAACTGTCCTGTCCAATGGGTCTTGGGCTTGTTCCTGGGCTAGCTGGTCATCCAGATCATTTAGAACTGCACAGGAAAAAAAGATACTTAGTTTTGTTTTCTTTAATAATCTTCTATTTATGTTAAAACAGTTTCTTGTGCTACATCAATAATCAGAACTGGTTTTGAAAGGAGTCAGCTTGCCAGCATTTAAAACCCTTCCTGAACCACACATTCTTCCTCCACAGGACCTTTCAGCAGTCACCCATTATGACTACAAGGGAAAAAATGCTTTGCTCTATGACTGATCTTAAAAATACTCTTTATGTAAATGCTAGTCTTTATGCTATTTAAAGAAAAACAAAACAATGTGAAGTCTGAATTCTTACTCACACACTATATGTGTGTGTGTGCATGTGTGTAAACTTTTCAAGCCTAGTTTGTAAGCAAAACCCCCCCTTAATCACTAGGCAAACATGGACCTTTCTATGTCTTCACAAAGCACAGTTATGTAACTGTAAGAAAACACAGAATCCTGCAAAGCATCACACAAGTGTATTCAGTAGTCTGGCATGTCCACCATTTGTTTCGCTCAGAAAAGAAGTTCTCCACTAAATTGTAGCTTATTACTTTAAAATGAGACTGAAAATGGCATTTTCTGGATAAAAAAGGGTGATGAAATAGTTAGCATCCCGTGAGTCATTCTAACAACAAAGCTGACAGACAGTCTCGTGAACTGGAACTAAACGCTATACGGGTCAGTTAACCAAGATATTCAGTCATAAGACTAAGTGACAACAATGTATTTGAAGTATTTTTATTGGCAAAATCAATTATGCCTTTGTCGTTTGTATTCTTTTTGTATTTTGAAAATGGCACATGTAAGACATAAACACAAATGGATATGGCTGTTTTGTTACAGCATTTCCTAATATGTTTAAATAAAAAAGACAGACTGATCAGTCGTCACAGATCTGTGCTAACATTACAGAATCATCAAGAAGGCTTTGCTAGGTATGTGTAGTTGGAATAAAAGGTGATACAAAGATACTAAGCTTCTCTTCAGCATAGAAGAGAGAGGACTTCCGAGAGAGTCAGTTTGAACAAGAAAAAGACAAGTTTTTTCTGAGTCTCCCATTTGTAGGACATCAGCCAAGGTATGTACAGTTTTTCTCTGGCAGTGGACAAGTGTACACAGTTATGACTGACACCGAAAGTGGTGACAGGCATGTGAGTTTCAGAAGAACCACTGTCCACCATGAGTGCTCTCCTCTTCCAGCACCACAGGCTCACCCACTGCTTCCCCATCATGCTTTCAATCTGTGATCTCTTGTGATTTTGGGTGACAGAAAGTAATATTCATGGACTTTTTTTTCATAGGTCTAAGAAAGTTTATGGAAGAACACCTCTGTACTCCCAGAGGCTGGGTCTGATCTTGCCTCACTTCCCAGCAGTGAGAGAGAAGAAAAATAAAAAAAAAAGAACCAGCAACTTTTGACTGGTGCTATAAAGGCTCCCAGAAAGCTAACTGAATGCTATAATGCCTCTTGCTTCTGTGGTTTGAGACTTTACAATTCATAAAACCTGGCCCAGTAATTCATCATTATCAAAATTATGCATGCAGGAAACTGGGACAGAATTCTTCTCACATAACTGTATGTCTGTATCTAAAGGGCGTAATATGGGTTCCTGTCAGAATCAGCAGAGAAAAGTATGCATTTAAGGTGTAATTCTTCTGAAGGGGATCAGTATGACATACAACATACTCTAAGAGTGACCAATGGCACATCTTGAAGTCAGTGTCAGAGTAGGTATTCTGCTGTCAGATGAAGCCAGCAAAAAGTAGCCACTATGCTAGAAAGTAATGAGCCGTATCTTTACAGCCTACGCTGCAGAAAATTCTCTGAAACCAGTCACCACAGTCACTTCTGGTAACAATAATATCAGAACAAAGTAGACAGACACTTACCACTGAAAATCTCCTTCTCTAACTGTTCGTTCCATTCCTGTGTACTTTTCTCCATCATTTCATTTTGGTTTGCATCAAAAGGAAGACCACTTGTCTCAGCTGACATTGCGGAATTACACACTTCAGCCTGTTAAAAATTGTGAGGCAACATGATTTTAATTCTACACGTGGGCTCTAATCACCTTTCACATGTCACATATACAAATCATGTCACAAGTCAGAGAGGCCACTAAACTCTTTGTGGATCCATTAAATACTGTATTATTAAAATACATAACTGAGGATTGTAAAGTTGCATGCATTTTAGAGACTTTCAAGTATGCAATAAGGAGATTTGCTCATCCTGTCCTCACACTGTAGCATGTTTTGGATACATGAGTTACAATAACCTTATAATGAGGGGCATAATTTACTTATTTTTCCCATATGCATTCTTATTGCAGTGTATATCTTAATTTAGTTTTACCTAATCACTTCTTCCTTGAGCAGCACAATTTAAAATTCACACACTGACCTCCCAATGGAGATTTAATAATTTGACACCGTAGTCAATTTTTATATTGCAAGACCTCACTTTAGGGATCTGTGATAAATTACCTAAGCAGTGCGGAAAGTGTCATCCTACTCCCCAGATGAGTTTAGTTTACATGTGAAACTGGAGAGGTTCTTATCCCATCCATATTTCCCTCAGCTCACAGTCTCAGATGGTAGAAGTGCAGACAACTGCTGAACTCATGATTTATTTTACTTCTCTAGCTATAGAAGTCTATTTATAAATTAAGCAGTATTTTTTGATAAGATCTTTGTTCAGTGATATTTTAATACAGATTATCCCTTTGTTTTTGAAATATGAGAGAAGGGAGGTGGCCAAATTACCTCCTCTATATCTTTGATTATATACTGTATACCTTCCTAGTCCCCTCTGTGGTTATACCACACAACTGAAGAGGAGGAAAGACATGGTAGTCATACAGGGCAATAAAGTAATTAAAACAGCAAATATAATCCTTGGAGGAAATCTGTTTATTTCAACAGCGTGCACTTAAATTACATCAGAAATAAATCCATTGTTTAATCCCTAAATTGAGCTTGTGTTTATAAAATGGAACATTCAGCCCCAAAATAATCTTCTACTGTCAAAATTTAGATTTACATGGTAATTCTGTGCATGGAAATGTTGCAGGAGAGGCTCTACTCTACTGCCTGCCCAAGTCAGGTACTCTTTCACCCTTGTACAAATGAAAAGAAACTAAGTAAACACACTAGATTATTTTGGTTACAGTTGCCCAAATATGTGAGGGTTTTGGTCTGGGAAATTCTTCACACAATTGTTCTATCACTAAGAGAGAACTGAAACCTGACCAGAGCTAGACTTCGGGCTAACCTAGGGAAACTTTGGCCTTGTACAGTTAACAGGGCAAGCTCCTTGTGCTGCATTCAACAGATTCACAACACAGACGTTTTACTTGGTGTTTGAAACAAGAGCTCCAAGTGTACAATTTAAATGTGTAATATCAACAGCCTAAACAAACGGGACTTATTTTTGAAAAACCTGTGTTTTAAGCATTGCTGACAATAAAGTTGATATGCTACTTACCGTTGCCATTTCTTCCACTTCCGAAGATGGGCTACCAGAACTGTCATATCTGTAGGCAGAAGGATTTAAATGTTGGTTTCGAAAAGGAACATGAATGTAATTTTACCAGGTCATAAATATCCAGCAGTTTCTCTTTAATAACTACTGAGAAGCATCTGAAAAAAGACTGCTCTATGACAAACCCATCCTTTCCCCTCAAAAAATCCTGCTCACAAAAAAATGCTGGGGAAATGTACTGCTCAGTTTGGCCCTGTCAGCTTGCAAATGTCACAGCGGCACAGCCAAGAATGAAGTCAGCCTCCTGATACCTCAGTGTCTGCAAGAGCCATAAAGTAATTGTTTCAATCCAGCAGTACGATAAGATGGTATGATTTCCTTTTCCAAACAGCAAAAATTTAGTAGGTACCACAAACAGCAGAAGTTTACTTGTAAATCTGCAAGTGGTCTGCACCTGCAATTCTACTGTTTTTCTCTTGCATTTCACCCTGCTCAGATACAGGGCTGTGCTCTGCCTCTGCAAAGGAGGAGAGACGGACAGAACGTTGTTTTCAGTGTCAACTTTGGAACTTGTTGCTACTCACTTGAAACAGCTTTTATTTATCAATTTCGAACACAATGTAGGAGGCTCATCTGCTTTCCTAAGCTATACAGGACTGCAAGTGCTTGGTAGAGAACTGGCTACAGTGTCTGTGAGTAATGCAGTGGTTAGAACAAGCCGAGAAACCCTGAACAAAAAAGCTATTCTGTTCTACAGGCTGACTTACAGACATACAAATACAAAATAAACTAAAGAAATAAGAACAGGACTTGACTTCACTGAGTCTATTTGAGTCTGCAGATCCTTATTTTATAACTAAGCAAACCCAGTCCCTTCAAAAGCCCTGAAGGAAATGTTGTTCAGCCTGTGCTTATTGCCAGTTCTTCCTTGTCTCACAAACTGTTTTTTCCAGAAAGTTAATTCTTGAGAGAAAGTGAAGCAGGGAAAGACGGTTCTGCTTCGTCCTGTTTGTCTCAGAGTCTTTTTGAATGACCTTGTTCTTGGGCTCTTAAAGCCTTCTTGTGCTCAGGCAGACTACTTTATTGTGCTTCAGCAGCAAGTATAAACCGGCTTGTTGGCAGGTTCTCTGTGGCCCAGCCTTTCCTCCTGAAGTGCTTTGTCATTTGTTTGCAATGTGCTTGCAGGCAGGGAAGAACAGTTGAAAGGTGCAATTTGTTTTTGCTTCTGTAATTGTGAACTGTAAAACCAGGATTCCTCTCTGACACAGGGTCCAACTGAAACCAAAGGAAACAAGCCTGTTGGCCTCAGTGGGCTTAGGATCCATCCAGACAATCTGATTCTGAAATTCAGTGGGTTACTGCTCCCTGTGAATGAAGTTTACAGAACCAGGACTCACTGACATATGCAGCTCTTCCTTTAAACTAAAAGAATGTTGAATATGTTTTAATGCTCCTACAACAAATTAAGACTGAAACTTACATTTCAGAGTTTTTACAATGATTTCCTGCAAACCAAGTTCAATGAAATCCTGTGGCTTAGCAAGTTACCTTAATTTTAATTACATGCAAAACAGAAATGTAAAAGCTTTGTTAGAAGCTCTCTTCAGCTTTACTGTGCAAAGCCGCTCTACAGTTCTCCCCATTTGATGCTGTGCTTGGTGTTGCATTAATTGCTCCTTGCAGTGAAGCTACATGAAGTAGACATGTTAGTTAGAAATGTCTTTTGATAGTCTAGGAAAAAATTACATTTTCATTTGCACCTCTGGCACTATTGTAAATTCTACCACGTCTTTGTTGTCACTGTTCTTTCAGAAATAACTGATCATTGCTTTCTGCTTTATTTTCCTCCCTGCCAACTTATACAGACAAGGTTATTTTAATGTTTCCACTCTGCCCAATCCCTCCACTTCTCAAACGACCTCATTATTTTTTCTAACTCTTTTAAGTTTTTCAGAATTTCAAAATTAAAGCTTTGCTTACTTTCAGAGAAATATTACTTAATTTTAGGAAAAAGTAATTAAGTTTCTGTTTTGGTTAAGGATACTGAGCAATGTTTACATTATTTTACACGCATGCAAACACACACACATGCTTGTAAACAATATCTATTATTCATAAACAGAAAAGAAGTAAAATTACTGCTCAAATTCAGAAATATTTGCCATCAGAAAAATAGTACTTGCTATGTAAAACAATAAGTTATATTTTATACTTTTTCACTTACATATGCATCTTTTTTATGACAACCAAATGTAAGATCAAAAGATGTCTCTACTTACTGCTATCACTACTGGCAACAATAACATAAATCCATGATTTAAAATCTGTTGCAAATTAGTATTTCCACTGAGGCACCTGTCTTCCCCCGGCCATCTCTGAGTTGTCTAATGTCAGAGTGCAATCTGCTTTCTTCTATACTATTCTCATCAGTACTGCGTGAGAAAGCAGCTAAGCAACAAACACATAACTCAAATATGCTGAAAACACAATTAAACAGCATTTCTCTTCTAGTATGAATCGCACTTACATATCAGAAAAGAATAAGGATGAACTCAAGAACACCAAACACCTTTTAGCCAAAAACAATCAAACATTTCACTACCTTTGGACTACAGTTACAAACCTTTTATTAGCATCTTCTGTATCTCCACATGAGCATACTCTTTTTTGCAGCATCCATAATTTATTCTCACAGCAAAACACCACTGCAGCTGATGAAACTGTCTGCCCAGTACAGGAAGGACCCCCTAAACAGCCATTAACACTGAGCTATTTAAAAGCTTCTGCCAGGTAGGCTTACTTACAGGATTTACAGTGCTGCCTCCTATTGTATTGCACTAGCTCTCCAAAATAACTTTACCTGGTGAGAGGCAGATTATTTCAGTGCTTTGTCTATGCATAAAGCAAACCACATGCCACGGCAACACCTAGAAGAGGGTGGGGGAAGTTTTCGACAGAGAGGCGTGACTAGAAAATGTAGCAATCAGCTCAGTTACACGTCAGGATTGACTTGTTTATTTTTCAAGCTGTGCTTGGTAGAGAAATCAAAGGCATCTGAGCCTGAGATACAACCGATTTTCTGTGGAAAAGCCTGATGAATACACATTAGAAAAGCTGATGCAATGAGTAGGCACGGTTTGGTTTTTTTGCTGTCTTAAATTAAGAAATCATTTCAGCACATAGGTTTTACAGCAAAAAACATTGTGCATTGGCGACCTTACGGTGCACCAGGATCAAGCACCCTTGAAACCTGATTCTCAGTTACACAAGTGCCCCTTTATTCTGCAGGGAGGGCTAGGGTCCAGTGTTGGTATGTCCCAGCATAAGAGGCGCTACCATGACACAGGAAAGAGGAGGGAGCAGATGACATGTATGGAATGCAGTGTTAAAACTTTGCAATTTTTTTTTTCTATGCTGTATTGCTCCATAGGAGAATTGTTACCAGTAAACATCCACAAAGCTAAACTCACAGCCTCTGTTCAAACCTCTCCTTCAATCTCCTTCTGCTTTGATACAAACACTCCACAATGGCAAGCTGCTATGCTACAAAACTGAAGCATCAGACTAATCATAATTTCTTTAAAGCTTGCATTCCCTCCCATTGTTTTTTATAGCTGTTCCTTGTCTTTGCGTCATGCCACCTCAGAGCCCCAGGCATGGATCAGAATACCAGCCTGAGACTGACACAGTGAAAATCAGCTCCTTGTGCCAAAGATCTTGCAGCTTCACACTCAGAGTTCACAGCACTGCACAATGCATCTTTACCTATAACTGCAGGTCCCAAGCATTACTCTAAGATGCACACAAAAATAATAATATTTCACTCAGGTGTTGCTGACATACAGGACCATATAGGACAAAAGTCAGGAGAGAACAGCCAGCCCAACTAGCCTGAGAGCAGCCCCCCTCGCCCTGTTCCCTCTGAACAGCAGCTGTATCCCCGTGGATGACAAGGGAGAAGGATGCTCTTCAAACAGCAGCTCCAGCACTGCAGACGAGACCATCTTTGGTTCAGATCCAGCTGAAACCAAAGCCCTGATGAAACATGGAAGACAAAGGCGCTGGAGAGCCGCCCTGTTTGCCCGGCTGGAGCTAGAGCTGCCGGCCTGCCTTGAAGCTGCCTCTGGGCTAGAAACGGTGGGAACTGCTGGAGCAGAGCTGCCCGGGGCCGCTACTCTCTGCCATGGCCTGGGAAAGCTACTCCTTCCTGTTATATCACAGCCACAGCACACCAGATCCCCATGCACCTTACAACTTGTCCTCTTGAGAGGGAATTAAAGAGGATACAGCCACTGCTAAGTCTAGGGGCTTTCATGCACTTACAGCCTTTATGCAAAACCTGAGCAAAATAGATGTAGCCAAGAGACTTTACCTATTACTTGCCACTTAGTCCTCATTCTTCTGACACAGAACAGATAATCTCTCATTACGTGAGCAAGTAAACTCCCAGTCTTCTCAGTGAGGTGAAAGACAAGAGACTGGAAAAATAATTTTAACAAAGTTTTCTAAGCAAAACACAGAACAATTCATAGACTTTTTTAAAGCTGGAAATAAAGTATGTTCTGATAATAGCTCACCGTAGTTGCTTCTGAGTCTGGTTCTTCCTTGATTTTCTGAAGGAGAAAAGCCAAGCAAAAGGTGATCTGAACCCCAGAAAGGAAGCTGATGTGTTCTTTTGTGCTTGAGGATTTGTGCGGGATGACATTTTTAATTCTTTTTGATCTAAAAATATTATTAAAAATGGATGTTTCAAGTTCTTACTAAATACAGTATTAAAATCAACATTAAAAGTTATGTCCTCATAAACAATTTTCTTTTGCTTACCTTTTATGCCAGGAAAATCCAATTTTATTGACATTTTTGGATAGCCTACATGACATGCTGGCTTATAACTAGAAGACTAAGAGAAAGATAAATAAGTCTAAAGCGTCAGAAAGTATTACTGGTTTTGGGTGCTAAACGTGAGATAAATGAGGCTGATTTTCAGAAAGTAATCAGTACTCAACCATTTGAAAATCAGAACCATTAAAAAATACAGGCAAATTAGACATTTGAAAATTGAAGCACCAACAATCATTAGTCACTTTCTTTTCATCTTTGTAAGAAATATAAATATGACAACCCTGAATGCACAATGGTTTAATAGGCTGTAATTTAACTACGTAACAGTAATTCAGACTACAGTATCTTCTGTATCATACAATGGTTTATGACAAGATTCCCATGGCCACTGGAGTACATTTCTTCTGCTACAAATTGCACATCAGAACTGTATTTTAAATGCAATATCTCTGCAATGACTTCTTTGGGAAAGTTATGACTTGATTCTTCAAACAAAACATAAACCCAGTCTACCTGTAAAAGCAACTGGCAATTGCTGCGAGAGAGGAGGAGTATTGCTCGCTGATTGGGAAAAGAAACTGCAGGGTCTGCTATTAAAGCATGCCCCAGGAAACTGGAGGACACAGGACAACAAGACTTCACTCAGGAATCAGGCATTGCATCTTTTTTTTTTTCCCCTTTAAAACGTTGCATGCTTGAAACAATACAACAGCCTGAAAATGGCTTGTTCAATGACTGTAGGGGAAAGCAAAACCAGAAATGAGAGCAAAGTGTCACTGATAACAACAGTAAGGGGCCTCATGTAAAATGAAGTGAATAATTCATGTCACGTGATTTAGATCCTGTGTGTAATACACGGCTTTCACTTCAGTGACTATCTCTGTCTTTTACAAAATGCCACATCCTTTACCCCTTTCAGAGCCTAACCTTGGTGGCATTGTTTGACTTGGCAATGAAGGTCACATCAGGAGCATCTTAACAGCACTCTGCTGTAACCAGGATGGTCTAGGGATGTAGACAGAGCAAGGCTTGTGGGGAGAAGTAGTACCTTTTTTTAAAACCAACATACTGTTGGAAATACCAGACAAGCCTCGGAGGCACATAACCCCTTCTTCAGATCTGAAATAGAAACAGCGGCTTTCAAAGAAGTTAAATATCAAAGAACAATTACACAGAGTTTAGTTAGCTAACACATCCATTAGACCACCTCTGAAAGAGAAAACTAGTAGATAGCTGTGGACTAGAGGAGATGTTGGGGAAAAAAGAGTCAGGAAAGACACAGATCTGCTCTGTGTAGGTCTGCAGTTTCAGGAAAATAATTAGGGTTTCACTTTTATTTTGAAATACATGACTCTGCTTCTGGCTGCTATGAAGCACAAATACAAAGAGCTCAATGAAAAACATGCAGAAATGTGAATGGAATAAAAGCATATATTATGCATGAAAACTGGCTGGCTGGAAGGTGAAAAAAAAACAGTACAGAATGCTATTGTTGGTTTAGAGACACAGTGTTGCTTGTGCATGTTCATTTCAGATGGGCAACTGAACCTGTGAAATGAGATCTCCAGAAATTGCTTCCTGCTCAGCTCAACTTTCCAGGCTTTGTCACCCGCCCTGATAATCAGCACTGGCATGCCTTTAGCCCAGTGTTACCAGGACAAGACTTCCACTGGTACAGTCAAACCTCTCTCACCGAAACCCAGATTACCTACTTAATCCAAATATAATTTAAGTGCTTCTAGTTTCTTTAAGAAAACTAGGTAAAACCGAAACAGTTTTTGTACAAAGTAAACATTACTGCTGTGATTGGGAAACCACCACTATATTTACTATAATTATAGCACCTTCATCTTGATTAAGGAAGAATTTTTTTACAGTGAGAACAATCAATCACTGGAACAACCTCCCTGGCAACGTGGTGGAGCCCCCACCACTGGAGGTTTACAAGATTAGACTGGACGGGGTGCTAGATAATCTCGCTCAGGCTCCCTTTCCCATGAAAGGTTGGACCAGATGATCTTCTGATGTCCTTCCAACCTAGGCTGTTCTATGATTCTAACTATGGGATAAGAATATCAGGGGTTTTCTGCTGTGACTCCCAGCTGTGCTTCTAACAGAATCTGCTTAAAGAAATAAAATCATTTTGAAAATATTTAGAATCCTAGAATGTTTTGGGTTGGAATGGACCTTGGAAGTCCAACCCCTTGCAGTGAGCAGGGACATCTATAACTAGATCAGGTTGCTCAGAGCCCCACCCAACCTAACCTTGATTGTTTCCAGGGACGGGGCATCTACCACTTCTCTGAGCAACCTGGGCCAGTGTCTCACCACCCTCATTGTAAAGAATTTCTTCCTTATATCTAGTCTAAATCTACCCTCTTTTAGTTTCAAACCATGACCCCTTGTCCTGGTACAACAGGCCCTGCTAAAAGGATTGTCCCCATCTTTCTTAAGTACTGGAAGGCTGCAGTGAGGTCTTCCTGGAGCCTTCCCATCTCCAGGCTGAACAACTCGAACTCTCTCAGTCTTTCTTCACAGGGGAGGTGCTCCAGCCAATGATCATTTCTGTAGCCCTCCTTGGGAACTGCTCCAACACAGGTTCATGTCTTTCTTGTGCTGAGGACTTCAGAGCTGGACATGCCACTATTTACCAGTTATCCTTGGTAAAACTTTGACATGAGAAGAAGCTCAATGCAATTTCAGGAACTCCTCAGCTATTACATTCTGAGATGCTCTAAGACATTGGTTAGGTGATCATTATCGTAGAGATAAGGAAATGGAAAAATGCAACTCACCAATGGTTTTGTTCTTCCTCAGCTGATGCTCTAATGGTGGTTTTAGCATTCTGTTGACATCAACGTAATTCTGAAATTTTTTTCTTTGTATTTCTTCAAACCATTCTCCAGTCACTCCTTGCAGCCCTGTTTCAGACTTCTTTCTCTTCAGAAGTTTGCTAAAAAAAAAAAATTTTCTTTTTAAGCCATTTTATATATTACAGGTACATCATAAGGAACACTCTGTGTCGTTTATTTAAGTATTTACAGTATATTTCTACATAGAATGACTTTTGTAAAGGTACAGTAGGACATGATACATTCACGACAATCACATAGAAGTTTTAATGACAGCAGAATTCTCCAGCTTAACAATGAGGTTACGTGACCAGGTTAAGTGGACAACTCATACACTTGCATTATTCTCTGCCTTGAAGAAGTGCATCCTTCTTCCTTGCAAGAATGAGGTAATAATTCATAAGCATTATAAAACTAATTGAAAGTAAGATTAAGTTCAGCCAATAATTGAATTAGAATAAATTATACTCCAACAAAACAATTCTTGAAATGTTTATTCACTCACTTAAGCAGAAGCGATAACAAGATTATTCTAGTTTTCAAGATGAAACTCACCAAGGCCCTGACAGTGAGGTGCCCACCACACATTTTCTAAGTAAAGGAGAATATTAAATTGTAAATTCAGCTAATAGGTATTCATGTAACATGTCCAACAAGTTTGTCACATTTTCCTCTTTCCTTGCTGCATAGTGATTCTGCTTGTTTAACATGTATGGAAGCAACTAATAGTGAACAGGAATGTTCTACTAGGCAGAGGTGAAGCCAGAAGAAGCTACACACATGTGGCTGCAACAGAAGAAGCTGTTTAGTAGCAAGTTCAGGTTTTAGACCAAGAGGCTGCAGGAATTAATTGTTTATCTGGACATAAAAGACTGAGGTGCAGCTGCAAAGGAGTTGGAATACTGTGATGGACATGCAAAGTTACTTGTTTCCAAATTACATCACACAAGTGCCTAAAGTACAAAGATGCAAATGCAGTAAATCCACACCCCAACTGATTGTGATGGCAACAGAACAAGACGTTGTGCACAGCCTAGAGGTGTAATATGAATGTTTTAGAAAGGCTTTCATGCAAATCTTCCACCATAACCAGGAGTAAACCCCATGTCTAGGAATACAGATGCTCTTAGGGAAGATAAATTATTTCACTTATCAACTTAAATAAAACCTCAGAGTCTCTGAGCCAACATTACTTCACAAAAAAACCATTCTGGAAACGGATTTATTTCCATCTGGAATTAATATTGTCCATAACTAGCACCTACAGTTCATCTGGTGGCATCTGAAGAACAGGAGGGCAGGAGAGAGTAATTTCTCGTAGATGAGCATTTCCATTGAAGAAGATCACGCAGACACCTGTACATGTGCCAGCCCTTTGAAACCAACATACTACCAGGCAAAAGTGTTAATGACCGCAGGTACTGCTGGCCACGGCAGTGCCTAAACACCGTAGCGGCATCTGCAGGGCGGCAGCAGCCCGGCCGTGCTGCGAGACGGGAGGAGGCCGTGACCCAAGGGCTCCCAAGCCCGGGCTCCATGAGCTGACGGCGCTGGCGGCGGGCTCGGCAGCGGGGCGCGGGGCGGCGGATGGAGAGGCGCGCGGAGGCCCCGCCGGGAAGCCCCGCCCCAGCGCCTCCTAGCGGCGGCGGCCGGAACTGCGCCCGGTGCTGGTGCCAGGGTGGGACTTGGGCACCATCCATAGGTGCTTCTCCACCCGCTTTACATCTGTGCGCTGCGGAGAGAAGAGCAAACAGGACCCTCTCCCACACGTACTCCAACATGGGGCAGAGCAGGCCTTGCGTGAACGCACCTTTCCCCGGAAAACGTATTAAAAATCTTGCACAAACACTGTCATTAACGTTTAAACACTGTAAAGTCTTTACCAGGTACATGCTGGGCATTATCTGCAGTCATTATCTGTGAATGTGCTGCCTTTGAATTGTGCTGTCATCCCCAGCTTATGCAATAAACCCTTCACATCGCTCGTGCATGTTTACATTTACACAGGCAGGCCCATGTATTGAACCCTATATATAGTTATGCAAGTACCAAATAATATTAATGACACATAATATGTAACTGCAATATCGCACGACTATTAAATATTTCTCATTTGCAATGGCTCCCAGCCAAACCACATCGTTTCCCTCTATACCTGCCCTGTCAAGTCTACATCCCCCCTCATGATATTAATGGAGGACAGTTATGAACTGGAAGGAGAGCCTGTCTCAAGAAACAATGACGTTAGAAGATGGTATCTGCAGCCGGTATTGCAGTGAACTTGCCTTTGAGGCAGTGCTATTGTTGCCTGGATTGCAAATTAGATATTGAGACACTGCTCTGTAGGAGTGTCAAAACTAATGCCCTCTACACCAAATGTACTAAACCTGCTTCCCTGTCTGCTCCATCCATCCTTCCTCCTCGCTTCTCTGCAGCCACTCTGGACACTGGAGCCACTTTCTTTTGAGAGGAGACAACATCACTGTGACAGAGAAGAGTACCTGCAAGCTGTTGCAGGATTAAAGGCAACTCCATTCCCAGGATAACTTTACAAAACCAGAGCAGGCAGCAATCCTAAATGACCTCACAGGCTACACCTCGTTACCTTTTCCCATCTATTATCCTGCACAGCACCTAAACTAATGAATCACTGGGGAGAAATTCCTTTGCGCTGCTTTTACAAACATCTCTTCCTTATTGGCACAAGGATGTTCCAGTATTTCTTACACAGACATCTCCGGGGAAAAGTTAACCTAAATGTATGTACTAGACTTTCATGTGGGTTATCAGAGATATTGTAAAAAGAGCTGTAGCCTCTCCCTGCCACTTCCTGTTAGCATAAGGAGCTTTAATTGCTACTGTCAGAAGAAAGGTATTTTCTCTACCATCTTCATCCTGAATATAAAGCAGAAGACAGAAGCATAAGGTAGTAGAAACTGGATTGCCAAATAGGACATCTGGGGACATCTCTGCTGTTTGCAGAGAACAGAGGACTTAATCACACTTTTGCCAAAGGAGAAATTATGGTTCCTAAGGATTTCAGAAGAAGCAGGATTTGGCCCTAAAGGTTTCTTAGAATCATAGAATGTTTTAGGCTGGAAGGGACCTCTAGAGGTCATCTGGTCCAACCTCCCTACACAAGTAGGGACATCTCTACCTAGGTCAGGCTGCTCAGAGCCCCATCAAGCCTGACCTTGAATGACTCCAGGGATGGGGCCTCCACCACCTCTCTGGGCAGCCCATTCCACTCATCTATCACCCTCATATTAAAGAACTTTTTTCTAATATCTAGCCTAAATCTATCCTTTCCTAGCTTAAAACCATTACTCCTTGTCCTATCATTACAAACCCTTTTGAATAGACCTTCCCCTGCCTTCCTGTAGGCCCCCTTCAGGTACTGGAAGGTCACTATAAGGTCCCCACAGAGCCTTCTCTTCTCCAGGCTGAACAGCCCCAATTCTCTCAGCCTGTCTTCATATGAGAGATGCTCCATTCCCCTGATCATTTTGGTGGCCCTCCTCTGGACACGCTCCAATATGTCCACATCCTTCTTGTGCTGGGGGCTCCAGAACTGGACGCAGTACTCCAGGTGAGGTCTCACCAGGGCAGAGTAGAGGGGCAGAATCACCTCTCTTGATCTGCTGGCCACACACCTCATGAGATAACAAGTGCACAGCAACCACTGAGCATGAGGACCTTCACTGGGTGAAGGATAACCAGACCACTATTTGCTAATTGGATCAAAGCTCTCGGTGTGTGAGAAGAAAAGGCTGAAAGGATTGCAGATAAAAACAGCGCCAAAAGCATTGGATAAAAACTACAGCAGGGCAGATAATTTGCAAAAACAGTTACCTAAAACAAGCTTATGTCTTTACTCTGTTTATATTCCTTACTTTGTCAGTGAGAAAAGAGATATTAAAAGACACCAGAGATCTTAAAAAATAGTGCCTGAAGAAACAGTTCTTTCCTAATTTTTTTCCTTCAACTTATAATCTTCCCACTGCTTTATACGTTACGCTGCACTGTGCATCTCTAGCGTTTCTATGGCCAGTTAATTTTCTAGAAAACTCTGGCTGTTATCACAGACACATGTAGCTCTAAAATGCATATGCAGGAATACTTTCTTATAGTTACTTTTAATTTTATAAAAATAATTTAAAGACATACTTTCAAGTTGTCATCTTATTTGAAAAATAAGAGGAAAAGAAGTATTACTGACAATGGCAAAGACTACCACAGGTGAAGTACTTTAAAAAAATTATTATCTGCCATTTCATATAACCATATAATTGCAATAACAACATCATTCTGGTTTCCAAGGTGCCAGAGAAGCTCCTGTGGCAGGTTAATCCTACCAGGAGGAAAAATAATGATGCACAGAACCAAGATACTCTTTCCTAACTCATCAGACATACAATAGGTCTATTTTCTAAGGCAGCCTTTATTCTTAGTAGCTGGTATATTTTTACTCACATTGAAGCAATCTTTTGTTTATTTATCTTTCTTACTGTTTTCTGTTTGGCTAATGTCAATAAACCAAGCCATCCTCATTACTACACGTAAAACATTATGCAGAAGTAGGTGAATCAGAGAGGAAAACTGACTCCCATGTTTTGGTTGCACACACTACAAGACAATGTAAAAATCTAGTTGAAAATGCATTTATTTTTACTTTATCTTTTGTATTTGTAAAACTATACATGTCTGCAGTAATTATCTGAAAAATCGTGGCCTCCTCAAGAACAAAATGTATTGGCAATAATGTTTGAATCTAACCTGCTAGGCCATTGCTCCTCAGCCACTCGTTTAATTTTCTCTTCCCCCAAAATACTTCATCCTTTTCATTATTATTACTGCTGCTGTCATTTTTGTTATTGGTTGTATTTTGTTATGTTGGTTTTATAGCACCTGTTATTCTATAATACCTGTTAACCCCTTAAGTTGCCTTCAGAAGACATATTTGTCTCAGTATGTGCCCAATGAAACTAAAGATGTGTATGGGCAAAGAAGATGTGCCACAAGGAAGACCAAAGAGTGTGTTGGTTGAGTGTTTCTTTCTGACCCTGGCCCAATACCAATAAATGTAATGGAAGGACTTTCACTGTCTTGAACAGGCATCATGTCAGGCTGCTGGAGAGTCATCTAGTGGTGACACCTCCAGATGGAAAGAAGTAACTGGAAGTGCCAAGAAAGATTCACTTGAAGAATGGGGGAAACAGTCCACAGCCCAGCACTGAACTGTATAGGATATCTTTTCAAATCCCACTTTGATGGAGGCATCAAGTTGCCAGCTCACAATTATTCCTAAATATTTAGATTCTGGAAATGTGCAAAACCAGGCCATGGAAGCAAGGAAAAAGTGAAAAAGGAATTAATTTTCTCTCTAGTTTTTCCTCCCAGACTGTATATTTATTATAGGTAGAAGTACTTTAAAACACAAAAATACAAATTCTGCACAGGATTTTGATATCTATCCTGTAATACCCTTTCAAGCAGCAAGTAAGGCTACTTAAGCAGATAGCTGCAAACAGTAAATGTCGCCTTGTCCCCTGAACACTCTTTTGACAACAAACAACAGATTCACACATTAAGTCCTGTCGTGTGTGTCAGGGATACAGGCAGGCAATATGCGAGTTAAAGACAGAAACATTTTCTGAAGAACTTTCTGAAGTTCTACCTTTTCTGCTCATGGAGAAAATCCTTCCATTTCCACCTCTCTTCTTTTTAATTAAGAATTAAATTTAATCACATACGCAAAAAATTTAACTAAATTTAATCACAAAATCTGATATTATTACACTACTTCTATTCAATAGATTTATTTTTTTTAATTAAAGCTGATCAGCTGCTTTGAGATAGCCTAATGTGGTGGCAATGTATACGTTAATTACACACAACCCACAAAGACAGCAAAACTACAGCACGCACAAAACATTCTCACTGCAACTCCCACTGTGTGTTGAATACTTCTTTCCACTCTCTAACTCACAAAGTCTTTTAGGTATGCAATTTTTACCTTAAGCACATCTATACAGTGGCTAAAACTTACCTCTGTTTTTTTCCCAAAGCATTAACTTCCCATATTAAACTACATGGAATGAATATATTGCAGACAACTTACTCTAGCTGCTGCTTTCCTCCAGCGAGTCCAACACGCCACTTCCCCTTGCAGCTTTTGTCTGTTCCCCTGGGCAACAGCACAGACTAACACTTTCCTTTGAAACAGAAAACTAGGAAATGTTGTAAGGGCAAGGACGAAGTTCATTCTCGTGCTGACCACATAACTCCTCTCTCCTCTGTCAGCTCAAGAATCAGGAGTTCTCCATTAAAGTTCAGAAATCAGGAGCCGAACAACAGCCTTCATAAAGTTAAGTTTTTAAAGCACAGAGCGTTGAAAACTGAGATCACAGGAGCCGAGGGTGATTAATCACCAATCTCAAACTATAACAATGCCACAAAACATTCCTTTGAACATGGAACTATTTCTTTAGCAGCTATCCTGGGTTACAGTGAAAACATTATTTCAGCCCTGCTGGAACAAATAGTTATACAATATCTATAACACATTATATCTCTACATATAAAATATATATAAATAATATATATAAAATATATAACACATGGCTATAACTATATATCTTTTAATTGAGTTTATACATCCTTAGAATATGAAAGTTTTCAGTCCTTTGGGCAGCTGGTCAACAAGACTGAATAAAGTGAAGCACCGCTAGTAATGATGTCACCACTGCTGGTGACTCTCCAGCTCAGGCTGACTTTCTGCCATTCCCTTTACAGTGAAACAGGGAAAAGCTCCACTCTGAGAATGTTTTACAGATTGTTTACAATCTCTCTATACAGGCTGCAAATGACAGATCAAAAAAAAAGGGTGTTACTTTATTATGTTGTCAATACTCACAAGCTACCTGCCAATATTATATGGTAATAACAAAACAAATCCATGATGCAATGGGAAAGAAGGCTACCTATCATTTTTAAAGTGTGTCACATAGCTTCTGAATGGTAGTTATTAATATCTCTAATGAGATGACTTCATTAATAGGAATTGCCATTAGCATTAATACATGCTAACAGGTGCAATGGATATAATTCTCCATGCAAAGATTCTGATTTGTTTGCAGGGATAGATACAGTCTCAATCCAAAACCATCACATGTTAGGAATAAGTTTTGTGCTTCTGAATTTCTGTCCTGGAAATCTTACATGGAAATCCAGATGTATATGGTGTGTGCCACATGATGGGTTGGAAGGCTGGAGATCATGTTGTCTTGGGGCTCTCAGTAAATCTGGAGCTAATGATTAACAGCAGATGTATTTACTCTTCCAGGGTAGAGCTGCTAGCTGATTGTGAGGCCTTTTATAAACATTGATACCATGCAGAAAGACAATCATCTATGCAAGTAATTTATAGCTCAGCCATGCATTGTAAACTTAACCTGCCCCTCTACTCTGCCCTGGTGAGACCTCATCTGGAGTATTGTGTCCAGTTCTGGGCCCCTCAGTTCAAGAGGGACAGGGAACTGCTGGAGAGAGTCCAGCGTAGGGCTACAAAGATGATTAAGGGAGTGGAGCATCTCCCTTATGAGGAACGGCTGAGGGAGCTGGGTCTCTTTAGCTTGCAGAAGAGGAGACTGAGGGGAGACCTCATTAATGTTTATAAATATATAAAGGGGGAGTGTCATGAAGATGAAGCCAGGCTCTTCTCGGTGACAAACAATGATAAGACAAGGGATAACGGGTACAAACTGGAACACAAGAGGTTCCACTTCAATATGAGAAGAAACTTCTCAGTGAGGGTAACAGGACACTGGAACAGGCTGCCCAGGGAGGTTGTGGAGTCTCCTTCTCTGGAGACATTCAAAACCCGTCTGGACATGTTCCTGTGTAACCTCATCTAGGTGATCCTGCTCCGGCAGGGGGATTGGACTAGATGATCTTTTGAGGTCCCTTCCAATCCCTGACATTCTGTGATTCTGTGTGATTCTGTGATTCTGTAACCGCCTTACAAAGACACACAATGCAGATGCTACTCCTCATGTTATTGTATGACTTTCTTTATGTAAAACCTTTCCTAGGTAACAACATAAGGAGAAAAAGAAGAAAACAGACACAAGCCAGGTGAGAACTCTGAATGAGGAGAATTGGTTTTAGATGAAGACCAAGGTCTCATCTCTGCAAGCATGTTTGTGTATGATAGCCCATGGGTCTGGACAGAGCTCTAAAACTGAGAGGCTCCAGATGAGCTTAGACTTTTGTCTGTAGAGATAAGCTTGAGGCCTAAGGCTCTCAAAATACACCTTTGCAATACCAGATATCTGTGCAGAGCCTCACACAGAGCTGAAGCAAGATCATGGTCAACAGAAACAAGACAAAAGGTCAGAGTGTACCTGCACACAGTTATGTGTTACTGTAGCACTACAAAAGCAGACATAAGAATGAATGTAAGCTCCAGAAGTTGACACAGTGGATGTTTTTCATCTGGAAATCTAATGCTTATATACATGTATATAATACATACTTGCGCAGATCCTCTGCTATAGTAGCTTAGAATCTCATAGTTTATCACAGCTCTTCCACTGGAAATAGAAATATTATAGTATAATAATAAGTTCAGCTATAATATTTATTAAATATATATTTAGGGAAACACAAGTCTGTAATGTTGATAAGAAACAGACTGCAGAGCATCCCAGACATGCTGCTGGAGCTTTGCTTGACTGCTGCTCTCTCCATTCAGGTCCCTGTACCTACAAATCCAAAGATCTGACAAGCAGAAATATTGCAGTTCCTTCATTATTCCAACCACAAATTAAACTGTATGTAATTTATGTGCAATGAAGTGCAAACAGACTGCACTTTCCATAAGTTACTCCTAGCTTTTGTTTTTGTGGTTTTGATGTGTTTGGTCACAGTATAGTACCATTACATACACCTATTTATTTCTGACGTAAGACTGATAAAAATAATATAGTTTATGGTAGGAGCTTAAAATGCAGGCATTGAAATACAGTTTATTACATTTAACAGTGTTAATATAATAATCAGTATCTGATACAAACCAATGAACATCAGCTGAAGTCTTAACATACAGCCCAACAGGCTTTGCTCTCAGCCTTTAGTTGGGTGTCTCCAAGAGCAACGTCTATAGGAGATGCAAGTGCTGCATGTCTTGATGGACCCAAGAATCTGAAGTACCTCTGGGGCCAAACCCAGGGAAACTCCAGCACCTTGGGCTTCACCACAGAAAGCATATGCTGAGGCCTTTGACAGGATTACAAGACGCATAACCTGAACACACCACAGGAGCACAGCTGTGTCGGTACCCTGAGAAGCATCCAGTCACTCTGAACACAAACCAGACATGTTTGTGTGCTACATGCTTTTGACCTCCTGGCATAATCAATTTAGTATTTCTGAAATATGTGCAAGGACTTGAAGGTGTTGGGACACAGCATGTAGAAGCTGTCAGTACCTGAAAACATTTCTGGGGTCCTTCCAAGGTTGCTCACAGTAGACTTATATTCGTTCCTTTCCTTACAGCGATGACAGGCAGTGCTTGTTACACTTCACTGGCATTACCTTCCAGAAGCACAGTGACTCTACCACACATGCCACTGGCATTACAAACAATTTTTAACAGACATATATAAGAAAGCTGAGCTAAGGTGAGAGTGATCATACTTTGCTGATGTTTTCAGATAGTTCTTTTCTCCATGAACTTCCACAACTCTTTGCTTGCTTAATATGGGACACTGTCTTCTTCCACCTGATGGCCATTTCCAATTTCCACTAATGTCAATTATTATTTTAACCTGTGCACTTGAATTGTGGAGGAGACAGAGGGAGTTGAGAACATAGAGACATTACTATTGGAAAGGTCAAACCTGGTAAATGCACAGACTTCCTACAAGGTCCTTAAATGGGTCACAACTCCATAGAAAAACTAACAAAATTGGACCGTTCTGCATTAGCTATTGCAGAATAACTCCCAATATTGACCGTCTACTCAGTAGTTAATGCAAACTTATACTGATTGCCTGACCTATTTATTCTTGAAGCCTGGTCAATTTATCCACCTACACAAAGCTCAATTAATTCTACTTTCATCATTAAGCTTGGACTTAGAAAATGTCTACCCATGGGCTTAACAGTAAGCCTTGGTTTAAATCTCATCAGTTTCAACAAGTATCTTTTTGGCAGCCCTAGTGACATCCGAAAGTGGGCTAGATAATAATTATAGCAATAGTAATAATCATTATGACTATCATTTTTACACTATTTTGTTACTTGAAAATGCAACCATTAGTTTGAACCCTGGCACAAGGCCTGTGTTTGAATGAGCATGGCTGAAAATGTCCTGACCGTGTTCTTCCCACTCCTGTGGGTTTGGCCGTCTGGGTCCAAGGCCAGCTTGGGAAGAGCAAAGCTGGTGGCCTTGGAGAATGCTGTCGTGAAGACAGCCAGAGGTCTCAGCAAGGGCCATCCCTCCTTAACCTGGGAGTTGCTTTTAAACAGAGGTTGTCCCACCAGGTCTTGCCCCAGCTACAGCCCCAGATGTGTCCCAGCTGTGCCTGTGCATGGTCACTGCCACATTGATCCAGGCCTTGACCTGCAGGCTGATGCCCCAACCTGACCTCAACCCAGCCACCCCACCCCTGGCTTGCCTGACTAGCACAGGGCCATGGCTGACCGCATTCACCATCAGCAGGCCTGACCCTGACATGACTTCATGGCTTGACCTTGGTCCTGCATCATCACCACAGCCCTGCTCCATGATCAGTGGGCTGTGGTAGACCTGGTTACCCTCACTGGGCACGATTCTGACCCTGACTCAACTCTGTGGCCCGGCCTGGGCCCTGCCACACCACCATGGTGATCAGGCGGGGGCTGCCCCTGTCTCTGTCGCTGGGGTGGTGGGATGGTGGGAGAGGCCCTGGCAATGAGATCCTGCCTGACAAGACCCATGGGGGAGCCCCCATGGCCCAAATAACATGAAGAAGGAAGGAATACATTAGGTGCATTACCAGATAGGCTCTTCCAAACATAACACACTGCAAAACTGGGAGTACTGCACACTGGAGTACTGCGTCCAGTTCTGGAGCCCCCAGCACAAGAAGGATGTGGACATATTGGAGCGTGTCCAGAGGAGGGCCACCAAAATGATCAGGGGAATGGAGCATCTCTCATATGAAGACAGGCTGAGAGAGTTGGGGCTGTTCAGCCTGGAGAAGAGAAGGCTCTGTGGGGACCTTATAGTGACCTACCAGTATCTGAAGGGGGCCTACAGGAAGGCAGGGGAAGGTCTATTCAAAAGGGTTTGTAATGATAGGACCAGGAGTAATGGTTTTAAGCTAGGAAAGTATAGATTTAGACTAGATATTAGAAAAAAGTTCTTTAATATGAGGGTGATAGATGAGTGGAATGGGCTGCCCAGAGAGGTGGTGGAGACCCCATCCCTGGAGTCATTCAAGGTCAGGCTTGATGGGGCTCTGAGCAGCCTGACCTAGGTAGAGATGTCCCTACTTGTGTAGGGAGGTTGGACCAGATGACCTCTAGAGGTCCCTTCCAGCCTAAAACATTCTATGATTCAAAAGGTGCTTCTGAGTTTCATTCTGCCGCCACACTCACTGTAGAAAACACCCTGCTCTCAAACACAAAGAATTGCATACCTTTGGAGGTAAGGATTAATCTTTCATTAACACTGAAATTAGTTTACTATGAAAAGACAAGACCAACAAGCCAGCAGCATTGCCAGTCCAGACTCTGCTCTGTAGATGTGAAATGGAGTTACATCACAGACTTCAGTTTAGTTAGCCCAGATGCATAGGACTAAAAACCGAAACAGAAAATGGCACACGTTGTGCCCACCTGGCCTGGCTGTTACCACTTGCTCTTCCTCAGCTTACATGAAGCCCCAGTCCTGGATACACGAAAAAGATTTGATACACAACAGCACTCCTATTCAAACAAGGGGAGTCCCAAAGTGGGATTACTTGTTATAGTAATCATTTACCAAACCAAGTAAAGGTTTTTAAATCACAGTCTTCCTTGCCATTTTTGCTTCTATTTATGCTTCTTTAGCATATTAGCACCTCAGGGCTTTAAGAACCTATTTTCATAAGTGTTTACAAACCACTAAACATGCCAGTGGCACAGTATCAGTAGTAAATAATAATAGTATCTCCTCCCCAAACAAGACACAATAGAGCACTTGTGTTCTGAAACATACCGGGTGGAGTATCTCTTATGAAAGAATTTCTTTATTAATGCTTTGTTTAGGGAGGGAGCTCCACTGGAACAACAATATTCCCAAGTGGTGCCGTCCTGGGATCCTGCCTGCTCTACTCACCCATGCAGCTTATTGGTATTTTGGGATTGATTCTAAAAATTCTTTGTAGCCCAATACAAGGTGTTGGGCTCCTAATCTGTATATCTAACATCCAAGAAGTTATTCTTAGCCTCTGAGAGTCTGCGAAAGGACTACTTCTGTGAATAAGCCAAAATAAAGGCTGCAATGTCAGACCCCTCAAACTGTAAGCAAGACAAAATAATTGAAGCACCAAGAAGGCACTGAGTATGTCTGCACCTCTGCAACAATTGCCTTCCAAGGTTATGAGTATGAAAAAAGAAAAAAATACATTGCCCATGCAGTGTTTTATTCCCACCTCCTATTGCCAGACCCGTGAGAGCAAATGTCAGTTAAGAGAATACAATAAGGAATTATTAGCAACAAATTAACTCAGTGACCTACTGTAAGGCAGTAAGAACGGTTGTGTTCCTGTAACAAGTAACTACATCCAAAATGATTTGTTGTAGAGAGTATCTAGAACAAAGTAAGGAGGGATTCATCTTTCCTATAAGAATCATATGTTGTTAATGGGTCATGAAGAAAGGAGCGGTGCTGACTCTACCTCCCAATTATTAACGTCTTGCTTTTCATCTTTAAATCTGAGGATAAATTAAAACAAGCCTCTGCTTTGCTGCCATCTATTCTCATTTTCATAGATATGTAAGAAAAAAATCTATTAAATAAAAAAGAAAAGCATAAAACAACCTGGAAATAAGCAAAACAAATTAAAGCAAAGTGAATGAGTGCTGTCTCTCCCAAAAGTTCAATTTCCCTTTCTTCTCTTTTTCAGTTCCTATTAATAGACAGTGCTTGATGCCTAAGATATGTTCTAGAGCTGGTAATTATTTTTTTCCATTCTTCCTACTGAAAAAAAGAAAAAATTCCTTACACAATACAGGCATAGTTACATCTCGAAACACGATCTAGCAGGTAAACTGCTATTCAGGGAGGTAGGCTCATTTTCATGTTCAGGGGCTTAGTCTCTCTATTATTTTCAGTGTCTCATTTGAAACACTAATGTGTACTGTCAAACAGTACTTCCCTTTTTCTCAAGGATTAATAAACTAAAATGACACAAGGCTATTGTATGTAGTCATAATAGGAGCATTATATAAACTAGGTAAATTTCCTAAATAAAAGTTAGTGATTAAAGAATTCAGACCTCTTCTGCCCTTTTAAATATATTCTCTATTTATCTGTAGCTCTTCTGCTGTATCGCCCAACTGTTCATATTTTTTGACAACCTGCAGATGTACTAGGTACCTGTTCCCATGCCACAACCCCCTACCTGTTGCCTCTTTTAAGTAGCTGGCTCCATGTCTTCCAGCTCCTCTGATCTCCGCTTTCTCTGGCCCCCGGTGCTGTTTCAGCAATGGAGTTGCATTCTGCGCCCAGTGTTCACACAGTCTGAGGCATCAGAGCCCAAAAGCCGAATGGAAAGACACCTGCTTAGGCACTCTCTGCCTCCCCACACTCTGCAAAGGGAGGAGCTGCCTCGGAGATAAAAAGGCAGCAGCTCCACCCCTGTATCCAATAGCTTCATGCTGTATTGCTGCTGAGCCTTCCTACAGGGACTGCCAGTCCCTCTGCTACCTGCCAGGCTCTGAAGTGCTGTCCTCAAGAGCCGGGAAGTAGCCAGCCTCCCTTCTTACCCTGCCCATCGGCTTCTTGGAGAAAGGACAGAAACGAGAAGCACCTCCAGGTTTGTTAAGACTTTGAGACCTGAGGCTCTGCATGCAAATATCAGCTGTCAATTCTGGTTTTTGTCCCCAGCAGCTACAGAACAAAGCTTGAGAAGATGAGCTGGGTACACCCTGAGGCCTTGAAACCAGAAGTCAAATAAGACCTGAAACATTTTTATGCCGTGATTTTCAGGTCTATTTCATTAATTATGGGAAGTTGACCTGTGACACTAGTAACTGTGCCTACAGCATGCATTCACTGTGTCCTATGGAAACCGAATTGTTACGGAGCTATCTGAACATGATACTGCCCTCTGAACATGCTGGATTCCTCCCTATCTTCTCCTGGGCATCTAACTGTGATTGAAATATTTGGGAGAAGGAGCCTTCTCCCACAAACATGTGCAAAATCATCAGTTTCATTAACCAGGCTTACTAAAACAGCACTTTGTGACTTGAGTTGGACTTTTGTCTTAACATTGCAATTAATCCTGTGGAATAATGGGATTTGCTCCAAGTTGGTATTATAAATGAGACTGGATTTGATGAACAACAAAGAATACTGAAGCTGGGTGTTACCCAAGTCCAAAACTAATGTGTATTTTTTCTTTTAAATTACTAAATATGTGACTACTAAGTTTCTATGGCAGTGAACAGTCATATGAGTGATATCAAAGCTGACAGTTGCTGCTTCTCTGAACCTGTTTTTTGGCAAGAGGAGGCTGGCACCACTGGTTTGCTGGTTCTGTTCAAGGGTACTGCTGAGAGGAGCCACGAGAGGGCACTGGAAAGGAGAAAACAGGCAGAAAATGCAGTCCTGGGAACCAGGAGCCCGGGGCACATCGGGAGCTCAGCTCCCTGTCAGCAGCAAGAGCAAGTAAAGGTCCAACAGGACACTCAGTTTATTCCAGCTGACAAGGGAAAGCAATGCTGAGAGGTCTTCCAAGCCAAGCTTAGAGACTGAAGCCTGTCAAGGGAGCCGAATATGGGCCAAGGGTACCCAGAGGATGTGCTGGGGCATCATGAGGAGCAGGGAGGGACAGAGCAAAGTGGGGCCCACAGCTACAATTGTGCACAATTGATCACACAAATCACACATTCCTGCTCCACACAAGGGCTACAGAGAGAAAAGGAAAGGGAGATGGAGAAGGGCTGTGTAAATCAACTAGCCTTTTCTCAGAGAATGCCCCCAATATGCGTTTAATATTGTGAAGGTGTGGGCTGTATGGATGAAGAGAGATCCAGTGGTTCTATCAAATTTCCAGAGTACGTAAGCAATATGGAAAAAAAAGATATATATTTGCCTGGAAACAATTACAATTACATAGCTGAGAGCTCAATGACTCAATGCACTCAAGGAGGAATTTGAGGAGGTCCGTATTTCATGCTGCACTGCAAGACATTTGTGTATATGTGAAAATCAACTCCCATGAACCACAGTTATCATTTGTTGAACACGATATGCAGAACATCAGGACTCATCTTTTGATCTTATTTCTGATTTTGTCTTTCAAAATTAACTGTTGTTAACATTTTTTTATATAACAAATGCAGCTTGTAAAAAGAGAAAAGTCCATTCCTGCTTTTTTGATTCCAGAGTTGTTTCAATTTTTCATTGATCTTTTAGGAGATTTGCAGACAGCTATGTGCTTGCTCGTATGACATCAAACAGTACAAGATCAGTGCAGTCATTAGAACCTGACTTGTGGTCTGCCAACAAATGCTTTATTCCCTCTGCCAATACAGTCTAGATTGGTCTGTACAGAGATGTGCTATACTGTAAACAAAGATGGTCACTGAACAAACTCCACGCACAGTGAGCCCACTGGTTATTGCTGACTTGCTCCGTGGCCCTGCACAGCTCCAACCAGCTCTTTTCAAAACCATGTTCAAGAGCAGTTTGGAGGACAAGTCAGTTCAGTGACTTCATGCAAAAAAGTAGTATTGCTGAAACTGCTCCTTCCATTCCACAGAATCTCTTATATGCCTCCTTTGATTGGTGGCATAAATCAAATAGCTTCAAAATCACACTTTGAAAGTATCCCAGGAGTGGGCTGCCACAGTACTCAGGTATTATTTTAAAATTTTTGAACTGAAAAAAAATGTATACAAAGTTAATCATCAAAATAATAGTAATAAGAATGATATAGAGCTGAGGGGGCAGGCATATGGGAACAAGAGGAGCAAATGCAATTTTGTTTAGACCTTCTGAAGCTCACTATGCTCATATGGAAACTGCAGGATTTGACCCTCCAGGGTGATCACTGTTATTACTTAGATTATAGTAGCACAGGGCAACACCACACAGACTGGAATCTGTCTGCTCCTGATGGGAGTCCCTTGGCCTGAAGAACTTAAGAGTCTAAATAAGACAAGGTAGACAAGTGGAATGAGAAAGAAAGTACTTTTATTAGGCCCAAGAGAGATTAAGAAACTTGCCCAAGGAGACATGCAAAGCCTTTGAGAGGTCCAAGGTTTAACCTAGATTTCAGTATGGCACCTTGATTATAAACACTTTACCTATCTTCTGCTCAACTTCTGAATGCCTCTTCAACTGAGATATAAAGTAGACTCCATCTCAATAAAGCATCACCAGGAATGTCCTCTTATACAATGTTTATTTTGACAGCTTTGGCATAAAGAGAGACCACTTTCTGTTGACAAAGTCCTAGGTACACAGACTGAGAAACAAATACAAATTTTGGGTAGGTGAAAGCCTGGAGTTCAGTAGCAGGCTATTTCACAAGTCTCTCTACAGCATTGGAAGCCTCACTGCATTTGCTCCAGCTTTAGTCTCACCCAGAGTTTTAAACTTACAACTATCCAGCTATATAATTCTCCATACCCAACAAAATAGCCTTCCTTTTTTTTTTGTCATAATGGGATATGTGGAAAAGACATTAAAGAAAGAAAGGTAACGCCAAAATATGGAAGAAAGAAATCACCAAACTTAACTCAGTCCAGGTTCACATGCTGCAGAAAACTAAGACAAGTTTTGGGTGCAAGTCAGTGTTGACACATAATGTTTAACCATAACCACCATAAAATCCACTTGACTGAAATGAAAAATACATAGTACAAAAATCCACTTGACAGATATGTTATTCATTAACATTCTTTCTACACCTTACACTAAAGCACTACTTGTGAAAAGTGCCCACTTGTGAACCTGAGAGGACACTGCCTCTCACTTACAAACTGCTCACAGGATACCTCAAGTCTCCTTTGGAGGAAGAAATTATAACCTTTAATAATAACTGGCTCATTTCCCAGCATAATTTTTATTAATTCCCTGACCTTTACTTTCACTATCAGCACAAACAGCTTTAGTGATTGCACACAGCAGAGATACGAGTTAGAAACAAGGTCGTGGCTGTTCTACTTTTTCATATGCTTATATAAGATGTTGTGACTTGCGTATCTGAATGCGGAGGGGATTCAGCTAACTGACCTGAAAGGGTCTGGCGAACAACCTTTCAGCGTGGTGAGCGCCTGGCTTGGTTTCCACACCCGCCAGGATCGGCTCCAGGATCTGCCCGACAACCGCCACCTTTCCCTGCAAGGTCTCGCAAAACTTCTCCGTCGCCGTTGCCTCCCCGGGTACCGGTGTCTAGCTCACACCCCCTGCCAGCGACACAGTGAAAGGCAGGAGTGGCCGCCTCCTCCTCCTCGGGGAAGCAGAGAGCCACGGGGAGCAGCAGCCGTGACTCAGAGCCGCCTCTGCCGCAACACGCGTTCCCCAAACGCCCCGATGCTGCAGATGCCTGGGCCGGGCGGTTTCGGCGGCCCCGCAGCAGCGGGCGCTCCGGGAGGCACAGGCACTTTCCCGGTGCCCCGGCAGAACCGCAGCGTCCCGCGCAGCGAGCCCGGTCCTCCTTGCCTGCCCTCTGCCCTCCCCCCCGCTCTCCTCAGCGGGGGAGGCAGCTGGGGCTCCGCCGCCCCCCGCGCTGCCCGCCCGAGTCCGTGCGCCCCCCGCTGCCCCGCCGCAAGCTCCGCTGCCCGGCTCCGCGCCTTCCCTGCAGCCTGGTACCTGACTCTGTCCTTCTCAGCCCGCCGGAGCTTGGAGTCCCTCAGCAGCACCTGGAAAATCGCCCTGGCTTCCTCCTCGGTTAGAAAACTGAGATCTGGCCCCGGAGGCGCTGCGGTCATGGCTTTGCTTATTTGCGGGCGGTCGGGTGGTGGCGGGCGGGCAGCGCTGACCCCCGCGGAGCCTGGAACGACACCAGCATGGCCTAGCCGCGGGAGGACCGCACACGCCGGTACCTGCGGGACTCGCTTCCTAGAGCCGCAGCCGCCCCGTGCGCGCGTTGGGCAACACCCTCCGAAGCGAGCTCGGCCCGGCGGGGCGGGGCAGGGCAGGGCCGGGCAGAGCGGGGCGGGGAGGGGAGGTCAGGCCGGGCCGTCCCGCTGCCGGGGCTGAACGAGGACGGAGCAGCCGCTCGCCTTGTGCGCTTGGCGCGGTGTGTGACTTGGCGCTGCCAGGCAGAGCCCCGGCCCGCACCGGGGAGACGGTGCGGGTCCCCCCGAGGAGGTCACGGTGCGGCTCCCGCCGGGCAGCCCCGCCGCGCCTCTGTCCGGCTGGCGCCGTCCGCCTCGGACCCCGCGGCAGTCCGGGGGCGGCTCGTTCGCGATCGTGAGGCGGAGCCGTCGCCAAGGCGGTCCCCTCGGCACCGGAGCGCGCCCCCGCCGCTCTGTTCTGGCGCCGCTCGGCCCCTCGGCCGCCCATGGTGCCCGCAGCCTCCTGCCGCTGTGGAACATGCCTATAGTCTTGCGGAGTGGATGCAAAGCGATGACATCTTCACGGGGGAAGAACGGGGCAGTGTTTCCTATTTACTCTCCTTTAAGGTTTTTGTGAAGAAATAGAGAACAGAAGTTCTTGACCTGGGCGTTGTAACCACATCTCAGAAGTATTTTCCTCCTGATTTCCCTCTAACGGCTCTAATGCAGCTGAGCCCTGTACTGATGGGAGCAAGCACAAACAAATCTGTCTCTCCAAAGATGTGTCTATCTAGTATGCTGGACTGGTTGAATAGTCGGTAAGACATCCTTTGAAATGTTTCCGCTGAAGAAGGGCTTTATTCAGGACCAAACTGCAGACGTGAGCACCGCTGTATGGAGAAAGAAAATGAAATACAATTTCTGTAAAGTGAGTCTGGCAACATCAGCAAGTGGGTTGCAGTGGGAGTGGGGCTGAGCTGCACACAGCCACCTTCCCACCCTGCCACAGGCTGATGTGGGGCCGTGGAAGAATGCTTCCCCACTAGTAAGTTGTGTGGTGTCAATGGAAATAAAGACCTCAGAGCACAGTGGGAATAACAGGGTGCAGGAGGCTCTTTGGTGTAGCTTCTGGCATCACTAGTCTGGCCCAAAGAGGAACTTAGTGACCTAAGATTAGGAACTTAGATTCCTAGTGGCCAAACAACAAAAACAAGGCTGTGAGACAACTGATGAAAATGTAATGAAAGCTATGAAGAATTAAGATGTTTAGAAGATGTTGAGAGGAAGCATCTCCCACAGAGAAAAGACGCAGTGAATTTTGAATAGGGTATAAGAGATGCTTCTGGATAAAGTTCAAGTGTGCTGTTTCTAAAGGTGAAAGAGCCACAGCCATCACTGGTGCATTAGGAGCTTACAGAACTTCTCTCTGAGGGTAAACGTCCCATCCTCCCCATTCTGTTGCATTGAGCATAGTGGAGTGACTGTTCCACCAGCAGAAGCTGAGCATATGGGGTTCTCCCTGCGACTCTCCCATTCTGCCTGGCACCTGCAGGGTATGGGAAGCAATTGCTTGTGGTGCTTCTGCATCACACTGGATCTGTTCCCAGAGCTGAGAGGGAACACAATATTATTTGTTCTGTATATCCATTGCAATGAATGTCATCAATGTCCACTTTTGCCTTTAAAACAACGTTTTATCTTATTGGTGAGGTTGTGGGTTTTTAACTTCTTACACAAGCATCTAAGGTCAGATTGGAGAGGGCTCTGAGCAACCTGATCTACTTGAATATATCCCTGCTCACTGCAGGGGGGTTGGACTAGGTGACCTTTAAAGGTGCCTTCAAGCCCAAACCATTCTATGATAAAAAATAAATATGTACATACAGAATACATAGGAAGGATATGCATGCTCTTACATGTTTGCAAAGAAACAGGCAGACCTTACAAAGAAAGGGTGACATTCTCCCATGAATTTGGTGACTTTATCTATAATTGTATTTGTCCTGCATGTAAATCATGAGTGGAATCATATTTCTAAGTTTCTGACATCCTTTTTCTTCATTTCTAACAATCTGATTAATTGGGTTTTATTTGCTTTTTTTTTTCATCATCAAAATGTACATTAGCATATTTTCAGTGCAGAGGGGAGCAGGGACAAGATGTTCATTTAATACTTGAACAATGTATAGTCTTTCACGTAATAGCAAAGAAATAAGTTTTTCATTCTGTACAAAGTGATTGAATTATTTAGAAGAGTGACAAGTGTGTACACTGGTGGCTTTAGACAGATGCTGCCAGACATCATAGTGGTTATTATTTCAATGGCTTTTATCCAGAATATTTAGAGATTTGGGCGTAACTACCTTTTCAATTCTGTTCCATAAACCTAAGATGGGATACATGCTCTAAATTTGTTTCCATGGTTTTTACCTAACAGCTATTCCAGTAAGATACAGAAGTGTTTTCTTGTAAGTAGCATTTTTTCTGTTTAGCAACCTGAAACACAGGACCAAAATAACACACGAGAGGCTGCAGACATGAGACGTCTATTAGTAATGTTAATTGCCAATGCCACTAAAGAGGATGCTGACACACATACCTTAATTATAGGGCAAATTCTTCAAAAACTGTATTTCACAAATACTGTTGTACTGATGAATGGTGTTGACTCCACTTACTCTCAGTGGAGGATTTCAAAGTGTAGGGCTCCAGAAAGCCAGAGGGGCTGTTTCTAAATGTTGATCTGTAGCTAGGGAATCGAGTGGAATGTGCAGGAGGGTTGATTGAATCTTGTAGCAATTGGCCTTGAGGCTCATATCAGCCTTGAAAGAAATGTAAGGTCTTGTCTATTCCTGTTGAACTAATTACTGTGTAAATTGTCACACAGATTAGTGAAGGCTAGTTTAATTAACTCCCTGCATTAAGTAAAAAAGGCTTCATGGCAAGATGAAGCGTCTTTCATTTAAAATGTATTAAATCTGCTTATTGTGTTTGAAAGAAGTATTTCTAACACTAACCTAGGTAAAAAATAGTTTGATCATACTACTCATAAGAACAAAAGCAGCTCCTCTCCCTCTAACAAGCCCATCATTTATATCTCCATTTACTCTAATAGTCATTAATGATTTGTGTGTATTAAGATAACAACTAGTTCAGCTGAGTTTCAGGGGATGTGATGGCTTGCGGTGCATGGTTCCCACTGCACTGTGGGAAGTAGGTAGACATTTCCACTGAGCAGTGAGGGTTCTCCAGGATCTGTCACTGGGCCCTCAGCTCCCACTTCAAAAGAGCTTTGGACTTTCATTTACAGTGTTTTAACTGTGAAGTGGTACACTTTGAAGACTGCCTGGACATCAACATCCCAATGTTGCTCATGTTTTTAGAGCTGTTTGTGTGCTACGCAGCCTCTTGTGAGGCAAGGAGGCAGCCAGGGACAGGCCAAACAGGTTGCAGAGCATAGGCCATAGTTGTCCACCCTGAAACTGCCAGAGACAGCAGACCTGCTCCCACGGGGAAAGCCACATTCACAAGTCACATCTTGCAGCCTGTGTGGTTTCAGATCACTCCTTTTCACAATTTCCTCAAGCACTTCCTCTCACCAAGCCTGAATTCACCTGCTTTCCTTTTCCTCCCAATCCTTTGAAAGTGGGCCGCTCCCTTCCCCCACTTTTAGACTCTGCCCTAACAACATGGCAGATTTCCTCATCTCACATGTACCGCTTGCTGCTGCCTCTCATCCTAACACCGTCCTACCCCATACATTGTCTATACAAACTCCTAAATTTTTTCAGTACAGGGTTGTTTCTGCTGAAATAGACTTGTTGATCCCTTAGAATGGCAAAAAGGTATCATGGCAAAATATGACCTCGATTTTGCCAACCAGAAGAAAGGCAAGAGTGATATCCCAAAAGCATATCAGCACTGCACGGCAGCAAGGAAAAGTGACCATGAGAGAGATCTCTGAAACAGTGGCTGCAGCCTGACCCTTGCACTTCATCATGCTATTCTTGGTGTATTTGGTGCTACTTTGGACAATGACTCCATGACACATGATTCATTTGGGGTTTTTTTATGACTGGCTTTCTGTCCTTCTTCCTCCCTTGCTTTTAGGATTCAGTTAATCACTAATTTAATTTGGAATACTCATTGGGACTGCACTTTCTCCGGACTGGAGAGAAGAGAAGATTGTGAGCAGGATCCCTCACAGGGCAAGACAGGTTGGGACTTCAGGGGGTTGCTGCAGAGAGCTGTGGCCTGAAGAGGCATGTGAAGAAGGTGGTTACCAGTACATCTCTAGAGTATAAAAGCACTGCTTGGAACGGGAGGGGGAACATGCTTTGTTGAAATGTTGCAGGATTTCTGCTTTTATTGTAGGTCTTGACTGTCTGAGACATAGGTTGGCTAGCACTGCCTATAACATCTGCTCTCTTGGCAGAAACTATGTAACCTTCTCTTAACTAATATGTGCATAAACATAATCACCAGAGGCTAAGATCTGGGACATGGCCGAATTATGCATTTAATATTTTAAGGTTATATACCAGTGCATGCAACCTATTCAGATAGGCTTGGGTAAAGGTAACAAGAACCAAACGTGACTAAACAATAGGGAAGAGATGTTATTAGATGGAAGAAGCAACCTTTAAAATGCTGAAGTTATATCCAAATAAAGAAAAGAGAAAAATTCATAAATCCTGGCTGGCAAAATATAAAAATAAAATCAAGCAGACAAAAAAAGAGAAAGAGCTGGGAGAAGCAACTTGCTAAAGGACTCTAAACCAGCAGTAAAACCCTCTTCAAACACATCAAGAAGGTCATCAGAAAGTCTGTCAGGTTGATCAATGATCAAGGTATAAAAAAGCATTACAGAATGCAGAACTTTTCGGAGAAGAAATTGATGTTCACTGTGGAAGAAACTAGGAAAACCCACATGCCAGAGTACTTTTTCCAGAAGAGGATCTGACTGAATCTGAAATGACTGTAAAAGAGATTGTGTGACAAATTGCAACCTGAACATTAACAAATCACCAATACTAGAAGTTATTTCATCCCATGGTTCTAAGAAGACTTGCTGTAGTTTGTAACTGCTCACTGTAGTCCTTGACACCTGAGGACCGGAGTGTGGCAAACAGATGCTAGCTGTAAAACAGCTTTCACAGACAATCAAAGAGAACTATGGGATTATGCATCAGACCTCTGGGCAAATTTGTGGAAACTGTAACAAAGGACAGAACAAGGGGTTATCTGGGTTCTTACAATTTACCTTGCAAGGGTCAGTGTGACGTCTAAAAAGGGGAGTCCTATTCACAATCCTCTTCTTGAAGTGTGTCAGCAAATCTTTGAACAAAGACAGCCAAGTTGGTCCAATCTACTTGGACTTTTGACAGTACCATCATCAAGAATTTCCAAGAAAATTAGTAGTCATCAGATTACAATAGAAGAAAAGGTCCTTTTATGGGTAAATAGCAGGTTACAAGTTAGGAAACAGAGGGTAAGAGGACTGGGTACTTACTACAGTGGAGGAAGGTGACCACTGGAATTTCCCACAGCTCTGTGCTGGAATATGTGTTGTTCACTACACTCTTAAGTGACCTGGAAAAGAAATGAGCAGTGAGGTGAGAAAGTTTGCTGGTGTGGTATAAAAGTTTGTGATATGAAGATATTCAGGATAGTAGGGACAAAGGCAGACTATGAGGGACCACAAAAGGCCTTTGTAAGACAGAGTGACTAAGAAATATAGTTAGATACTGGACCTGGTACTATTTAACTTCTTCACTAATGACCTGGATGATGAGATGGAATACATCTTCACTACATTAGCAGGTAATATTAAATTGTGGAGAAAAGATGGTCTGCTGGAGGGCAGGGCAGCTATTCAGTGGGATCTCAGCAGGCTAGAGAAATAGCCAGACAGAAATTTCTCAAAGTTCAAAAAGGCAAGTAAAAAAAAACGAGGTAAAAAAAGGCAAGTAAAGCTCACCTAAAGCTCTATCTGGGCATGAAAAATACTATGCCACTGTACAATTTGGGGACTGGAAGGCTAAAAGGCAGTCCTTCAGGGAAGGACCTGTCTCAATGAACAACCCAAACATGAGCTAGCCATGTCCCCTTGCAGCAACAAAGAGTAAGTGCATATTGGGCTGCAATAGTGAAAGAGTAGCCAGCAGGCCATGGAGAGTGGCCATTCTCATGAGCTCAAGAGGCTGCACCTGGAATATTGTGTCCAGTTTTGGACTCCCAAATAAAGGATACATTAGCATACTGAGGCAAGTCCAGTGGAGGAGCACAAAGCTCATTAGGAGGCTGCAGCCTGTGATATACGATAGGCTGAGAGAAATGGGTTTGTTCAGTCTGAAGAAAAAGTTAAGAGGATCTTATTGTTGTGTACAACTTTCTAGTGGGTGATACAGAGAGACCTTCTTGGAGGTCCACCACAAAACTGCAAGGAGCAATGGACATAAAAATTCTTATTCACCACGATGAAAAAAAAAATTCATAGAATTATAGAAAGGTTTGGGTTGGAAGAACCTTTAAAGATCATCTTGTCCAACTCCTCTGCTATGGGAGGGGACATCTTTCACTAGATCAGGTTGCTCAGGCTCAAAGCCTCACCCAGCCCAACATAGAACTTTTCCAATAATGGAATCATGGTTGATCCAACACTATAACAGGTTGTCTAGGGAGGTAGCACATAACCAAAACTTGCCCGGGGAAGACACTGAGCATCTAACATTGAAGTTAGCCCTGCTTTGAGCAGGGAATTCAACCTGGTGACCTCCAGAAGTCACTCTAGATTATTTTATGCTTTTATCATTCCAAGTGTTTTATAGCATATATGTCAGACTTAAATCTTCAAAACAGAGATTTGCACAGATGTGTAATGCTTCTGTGTACTGACTGCAAGATGTAGATATAACCCACTGTGAGGAAGTTTGTTTCATGATATACATCAGCTCATCTTTTACTAGAGAATAATAACCAGATTATCAGAGATAGTAACTATCACCAACAGTGATTGATGTCCTTAGAATCTCATGATTTCCAGTGCTAGGTGAAGAAGAAAGGTAGTAAATCTTACAAAAATTATTACTTCAATTTTAATTTAATTAAGAAAGTTAAAATAAATGAAAAAACATAAAAATCTCACAATCTGAAATAAAGTTGCATAACAGAAAAACTTAACAATACCTTTAGTTAAATTGGTGGAGCTAAAAGCATATTGTGCTTTGTTTAAATCCTCAAGCAAGTACAGTTATTAATGCCCCAGAGAAAGTTCTGATTTTATTTACATGCTCTGTTTCGGAGGACAAGGTACAGCAACTATGATACAGCAAAATCAGGATGTCTCTGTGAATATACCAGGGGAAATGAATATAAATTATGGAGTGAAAATGCCTTCCATTCCATCTAAGAAGCAGATTGTCTAGAACTTAATTATATAACAGATAATTCTGTGAACTTTTTTAAAGCTTGACTCCAAGAGTGTTTTTATTGCAGTAGATCACTAGGATAACACAAGATCCTTATTCTACTTGGTTTGCATAAATACCTCTAACAGTGGAAGCTGGAAGAGTAGCCCATTCACATCCTTCCTTTAAATATCAGTGGCTACTGATGTTGGTCAGCTATGAATATAGTGGTTCAGAAGAACAAGCATAAAGACTACTATTGACTAAAAAGTATTTTACCCTTGCTTTGTTTATAGCAATCAAATTCCACCTGGAAGATCGGGTTGAAGACACATTTGTGCTTCAGTTCAACTCACTAGCTAACCCTCTTCTACATACAATGATGAGTCTGAATATCCTCAGCTGCCAGAGAAAGCATCATTTTACTAAATGTAAACAATAGTAGTGTAGACAGCTCCTTTTAAATGAGTTTGCCTAATTACCCTTATTTTCAATGAAGAAAACAAAATGCTTATAGTACACAATATATCTCATTCTAAAGTAGTCATCTAAAATAGGTCAGATGAATCACACCTTAAAAGAGCCTGTTTCTCTCCATTGAATATAAAGGGAGTCTGGCATGACTAGCTCTGAATTGCACACGGTGTGTCTAAAGTTAGGTGAGAGGAATCTCATCCCACCTGTCTGTACGCTTAATAAAAGAAGAATACCAATACAGTATAAAAATGAACCAACTGTCCCCAGGCTTTAAAACAAGTTATTTTAATTTTGAGCAATTCAGCTCTTAATTTAGGGTTTGATTCAACTCTCATTGAAGTCAATAGCTGTATGTTTTAAGAGGAATTTAATGAGGCTTGTCCATTATTTTTGTTTACTCTCTCATCAAGGATACTTAACTAAATTCAATGAGAAATAGATATCCAATGCTTAATGAGAAAGGATATTCTATAAATACAGGTTATACTTTGAACAGGATTGTTTTGTAAATCTGGTGTTTTTCCTTCCATCTTTTAAATTAAATATGTGAGCAGTATAGATAAATCCTTCATGATAAATATCTTTAATAATTCTAATTCAAGTAACACCAAAGTACAGATGTTGTTTCTTTCCACAGGACAATTAGCCCTTTAATTAATGTGTAATATATTAAACAAAGTGCAGCAGGATGTTTTTGCTCTGTTTAAGTGATGACTCTGAAACTTGCTTTGCACTGTCAGTTTTGCAGAGCTCCTTAGTGCTGGGCCCCAGATAACAGTAGGCATATAGTACTATTTATAACACAGAGTATAATAGAGTTGTAGATGAAAGTCTGATAAAAATTTTAAGGGCCATGAAGATGATCAGCCGGCTGGAACGTCTCTCCTACAAGGACAGACTGAGAGAGTTGGGGTTGTTCAGCCTGGAGAAGAGAAGTCTCTGGGGAGACCCCATTGCAGCCTTCCAGTGTCTTGAAGGGGCCTATAAGAAGGCTAGGGAGGGACTTTTTACAAGGACTTGTAGTGGTAGGACAGTGGGTAATGGCTTTAAACTGAAAGAGGGAAAATTTAGACTAGATATTATGAAGAGGTTTTTCACTATGAGGGTGGTGGAACACTGGAACAGGTTTCCCAGTGAGGTTGTTGATGCCCCAACACTGGAGGTGTTCGAGACTAGGTTGGATGGGTCTTTGAGCAACCTGGTCTAGTGGAAGGTGTCCCTGCCCATGGGAGGGGGGTTGGAACTAGATGATCTTTGAGGTCCCTTCCAACTCAAACCATTCTATGATTCTATGTGCAACTGGTACAGAGGTCTTGGAGGAGAGAGAAGAATTCTGTCAAAGGAGTTAGCATTTGAATGAGATTAACAAACTCTAGAGTTAGGGTAAACTCTAAACTTCTATTTTCTAATTCAGATTATATTCCTATCTGAAAATCTGCTTCAGAGTAACACAGATTTGAGATTCTGAAGCCAGGACCATTAGGAGGAGCTGCGTGAGGAGTATGAGGCTGTCTTTCCTTGGCTTTCTGTTGAGAAATGTGCATTACAGGTTCCCCAGCCAACCCCTGTTTGACAACCCTGGTGCAAGGGCAAAAGAGGTCAGCTTGGAAGGATTCTTTTAAACATATTAAAAACTGAAGGAGAAACTCTGTATATTAATAACAGGATTAAATTAAAAAAACCCAACTGAATCAGTATGGGAGTGGCTGAAGGCAAAGGACTCTCTCCAGTGCACCTAGTACTAAAAGAAGAGAATTTAACTAAATGGAGAAATATAAGCAGCTTCAAGAGGTTAGAAACAACAATGATGCAAAATTAAATGCTTTTGCTTTTATTCTCCCTACCCCATTCTTGTGGGGTGAGATTTTTTCTAAATAAGCAGTTCTCTTGTAGACTAGCTCTGCTGTGCCATTCCTGGCTTTTATCCACTCAACTTTCTGGCTACTTTTGATTGCAACACCAAATCCAGCCACTTGTGAATAGTCAGTCTGTGTAAGCGTGCAAGGGGGAGAACTGTGTGCTCTGCAGAGCTCTTTAGTGGGGAGTACCAAAGATGACAGTATGTAATGGGTAACTTCAGCACCTTTGATGCTCTCCTCCTGGGGGAATTTGTGCTTGAATTGTTCTAATTGTGTCAACCTGTATTTAAGAAAATTTGGTGCAGGGTAACCGAAACTCTGGGTCCCAAAGGGATGCAGAATTAAGAAGCCTTTCCTGCCCAGTTGAATTAACTACATTAGTAGTTTTCCTGCAAATTATGACTTTATTAATGAACCTTACAGACTTTGTATTTCATAGTGAAAGAAACATGAAGTTTGTTTGCATTAAAAGTGATCGTGCTATGTAATCCATTGCTTTTTTTTTTTTTGCTTTTTTTAAATGAGGAATAATGAAAACCAGAAATTAGATCAATAATCCACAGGGAATATGTTAGAGGATGTGTATATATTGATATAATTATGTCATTTTCTGGTAATTTCGGTGCAGTGACATGCTGAAGAATTTATGTATGATCTCATTTTCTTGTAATACCATCCATAAATTTTGTCTTATACTGGTCTATTTCATAAGTCAAGAGAGTTATACAGAAGTTTTGTAACACTATAAAGATCGGATGGGTTTCACTTTCTTAATTACTAGCACAAAAATGCTAGTAAAAGCATTTTGATGGTACAAGAGCTGTCAAAATAACTTACTCAGTTTTAGCTTCTTGGTTTATTTACCAGCTCACATGAACTCCATAAAAGCCTCTTTTCCCACATGATCAGCATGGCAACAGTCATTACCAAATTAGTAAAATTGCACAATGATGATTTTGTGCCACATATAGCATGGATACTCTATCCAGTATCACAAGTGAATTTGCAAGGACTTGCCTGCCCTGCAGATTGTTTGATACCAGCCCTATTGCATTATAGAGATCCTTATATAGTGGTGCTGGTATACCTGACAACCTGTTTTTGATATCAGTTGCTGCCCCAGGAAATAGAAAATGGCTCTGGTAGGACTGACTACTTTAATCTGGCAGGATTGACTACCTAAGTGTCTTAGCACATTGAAAAACAACATGTTGCATTACCTGGGTGACACGCTGTTACTCAGCAACAGCGGCAGCTGCCAGGAGCAGTGGAAGTAGTAGTACAGCTCCACCTGAACAAATAATCTGGAGGAAGCTAGGAGCTACCTATCACCCTTAACTTCTCTCCTCTGCATGGGCAGCCTCTGGTAATGGTAGATACTTTTTGTATGACCTTAAAAATCATGATGTTGTTAGCAGCTGGACATGCTGTCCCGGGGATGGAGATGGGAAGAACAGTAATGAAAAATCAGTCTGTTTCTAAGGAGAAACTGAATCCTTTCTCCTTAATTTCCTTGGCACAGTGATGCTTGGCAGAAGGTACTCAAAAAGGAGGCAGAAATAATTCTGTGTCTTTGCAATAGCCCTTGTCACGTATGACTAGGTCAGGGTAACAAAAATACTTTTTCATTCAAACACCTTCTCATTCAAGATGAGGAGAAAAAACAGTTTTTCCTCCATGCCCTGATGGTGACACACGTACCTGTTTTCCATCAGCCCTAGTGACAAAGAACAGATCTGTATTAATTCAGGACAATTAAGGGAATTGTTCAGCCAAGGCCAAGGTATTCTGAGTGCTGCGGTGGGCTGACCCTGACCAGCAGCTAAGCCCCCACCCAGTCTCTTGCTCACTCCCCCCAAGAGGGATGGAGGAGAGACTTGGAATAGCAAAAGCTGAAAACTCATGGGTTGAGATGAAGACAGTTTAATAGGTGAAGAAAAGCTGCATGTGCAAGCAAAGCAAAATAAGGAATTAATTACTTCCCATTGACAGGCAGAAGTCCAGCCACTTCCTGGGAAGCAGGACCTCAGCATAATGGTTATTTGAGAAGGCAAATACTTTAACCCAAGCAAACATCCCCCTTTCCTACTTTCCTACTCATTTCCTCAAGATTTTATTGCTGAGCACAATATTGTTTGGCACAGAATATTCCTTCGGTCAATCTGAGTTAACTATCCTGGATGTGTCCTCTCCCAGCTTCTTGTGCACCCCCAGCCAACCTCCTGGTGGGGCAGAGTAGGGAAAAAAACCCCTTGACACTCTGCAAACCCTGCTCATCAACATCCAAAACACTGAGGTGTTATCAACACTGTTTTAGTCATTAATGCAAAACACAGCAGCCTATGGGCTGCTATGGAGAAAGTTAACTCCATCCCAGCCAGATCCAGAACAAGTGCTGAACATGTTCTGCTGCTGCTGCTGCAGAAGTCACCATGAGATGAGAGGAACACCTGTACTGGAAGACATACCTATAGAGGAGCCTGAAGTGTCCAGGGAAATGTCTGGGGATGGGATATCACTATGTTAACCTACAAATCGAAAGTCCATAACATGATAGATATCTGACTGATGCTTACCTGAGAGAGAAGCATACTGTTACAAGCTCATGTTCTCTCCTTTTCTCAAGCAGAAGAAATCATAATTGTACCTATGTGTATGTTTCGTCTGCATTGAAAATTCAAGCCATCAAGCACTACAGCTTGATAGACCTAGGCTGGGTTTCACTCCTTGGTAAACCTATGGAGGAAGCCAGCAGGGAAGCATAAGGCCAATGGTGTGAAGAGGAGCCCAGCCTGGGGCATGGCTTCACAGGTGGGGCAGATGCAGAGGTGTTTGGGTGAGGACTACACTGCAAGGGTGTAGTGAGAGGTGCAGCCCCAGGCACAGCTCCAGAGGTGAGGTAGGCATGAAGATATGAGGTCCAAGATGGGGTGGGAGAGCAGCATGTGTGCTGGCAAAATGCCCAGCTCCTGGCTGTGTGCCCAGAAAATGATAAAAGAGGAAGCCAGGAAAGGACCTTCCAAATGACCTTCTTTACCTGGGAAACCTAATCTTAGCTCCAGCGTGAGCTGTGGAGATACCTTGCTGGTGCATGAGATGGTGGAAGCAACAGCAAGGGCTGAGGGTGGAACAAAACAGGCCACTATTTGTTCCACTACAAGAATAAAACAAATAGTAAAATCCAGTACAGAGCACTGCAACAGGTTGCCCAGGGAAATTATGGAGTCTCCTTCTCTGAAGACATTTAAAGCCCGCCTGGATGTGTTCATGTGCAACTTAGTCTAGGTGATCCTGCTCCGGCGGGGGGATTGGACTAGATGATCTTTCAAGGTCCTTTCTAATCCCTAACATTCTGTGATTCTGTGATTTTCTATTCAGAAATTTTGAACTCAGATCTATCTGGAAATAGAGTTAGGCTTATGAACGTGGAAGTTGCCCTCCTGCTGTTGTAGTTAGGACTTGGGACAGATGATTTGCACAACCAGGACATGCAGAGAGAGAACAGTTATTTTTCTTCCAGTGAAAACAATCCAACAAAATAGTCCTGAATACTGCGTAAGTGTTTGTGTTAAAGGTAAATGCAGTTTATATATACTGAGGTATCTGCAAACTGGCTGAATAACTTTGTTAAATGGGGATCCACTTAACCATACACAGTATCAATAATTTGTTAGCAACTTTATGAAATAAGATCTTGCTCTGGTGTAAAGTGACTATAAATTTGAAGCACTGTTAGCAACAATACTTGCCTATTATGTTCGTGTGGTGATAACGTAACTATTGTCCAAAGTACAAGGCAGTGGAGCCATTGAGAATTTTACTTATCTCCTGTCTATTCTTCAGTCCCCTGAATATTACTGTTATTTTCCAACCACTCCTCTTAAGTTTCCTTCCCGGTAAAAAGATAAACCCTGTATTTCCAGTGCAACCACATATGATTTTACTGTAATGCTGGGTTTCTAATGATTTTAATCTCTTTACTCAGTTTTCTTTGAGTCAAATTGCTGGTGAGTATTTTTTCAGTACTGTTTATGTGTATCTGTGGGAAGAGTTTGTTTCTCTGTCACCATTACATGTAGAAGCCTTTGCAGAAGAGTAATGATATAAATTCATAGAATGGTTTGGGTTGGAAGTGACCTCAAAGATCATCTAGTTCCAAACCCCTGCCATAAGCAGGGACACCTGCCACTAGATCAGGTTGCTCAAAGCCCCATCCAAACTGGCCTTGAACACTTCTGGGGAAGAGGCATCCACAGCTTCTCTGGGCAACCTGGTCCAGTGCTTCACCACCCTTGCAATAAAGAATTTCTTCCTAATATCTAGTCTAAATCTTCCCTCTTTCAGTTTAAAACCATTACCCTTGTCCTATCACTACACTCCCTGAGTCCCTCCCCATCTTTCCTGTAGGCCCTGTTTAAGTACTGAAAGGCTGCTATAAGGTCTCCTCAGGGTCTTCTCTTCTCCAGGCTGAAAAACCCCAACTTTCTTCATATGAGACATGCTTCAGCCTCCTGCTCATCTTCGTGGCCCTACTCTGGACCTGTTCAAGTAGGTCCATGTCGTTCTTACACTGGGGGCCCCAGAGCTGATCACAGTACCGGTGGGGTCTCATGAGAGCAGAGTAGAGGGGGAGAATCACCTTCCTCGCCCTGCTGGCCACACTTCTCTTGATGCAGCCGAGGATGCAATTGCCTTTGTGGGCTGTGAGTGCACAATTCATCTCACTGAATGTGATATCAATACAGGTATCCATTTAAATATTTGTGAATGATGTCACTTCAACAGCTGTAGAACTTCTATGTAATAAGTTACATATCCTAGTATGTAGCTATGCTGTGGATATTATAACTGTCAACGAGGCAAAAAACTACAGTCATATCTTAGAAATTACAGTGCAGCTTTATTGCTCTAATTGGAAGCTCTTGGAAGACCAAAATGACAAATTACTAAAGAAGTGCATAAATACTTGTAAAATTATTTAAAAATAAACTGGCATATGACAGCAGTTTTGAAGGGAGCATTTTATAAGAAAGCAAAAGTTGGTTTTGTTTATTTTGAAACTTGCCAGAAGAGGGGAACTCATATATCACCAGTTCTCACCTTCTCATATATCTCCTTGAGGTAGAAGAAAGGTCTCTAAAGGCATGTGAATATATATAATATATACAAACAGAGCTTCTATGCCTGCATACTTCAGTGGAAAACTGTTAATGTTGAATTCTATATGAGAAACTACTTTAATCCTGGTATCTTGATAACTGTTGGTAGGCATCTTTTGCCATTTGGAGACTACCCAGCCTGTAAGGTACTTTCCCACCTTACTTTTAAAGGCTGCATTACAGTAGCAAAACAAACGTCTCAAATTCTTACGGGTTTTGTTCCTCTCTCACCATAATCTGATCTTCCTCATTTTATTGTTTCTATATTTACATGCTTCTGAGGTAAAAAGATGTGGTTAAGTGACCAGGGTAATAAAATGTGAACTTATGGTTCAGATAATGGTCTCCTACTGCTGAAGAAAATCACAAAGTAAATCCAAGACATTTATTTTTAAGAAAATTTAAACCATTATTGGAACAAAATTTACACCCTGTTAATGTTGATCCTAGACCACAGAATATGAAAGAAAAATAAGTTTCAAGATTTCCAGGGCAGCTTCCTTCTAGCCCATAAAAGATTAATTCAACACAAGAATGTCAACTGGGACCATTGAGATACTTCAAAACTAATATACAGCGAATGCTTCTTGCTTCTTCTGCTGAAGATCACAGAAATAGTGATAAATTTACAGCAAGGATCCTTAAAAATCTGCAGCTTATCAGAAACGTACCTGTTCACAAGAGTTTTAATGCTCAGAGTACAGTCTCCCCTTGGGAGCTACAAGAACTGCAGAAGACTTGCTGTGGATCCCTGCTCCTCCAGGCTCCCCTGCATTGTGGTGCTGAACTGTTGAAGAGTCAGGGAAATGCATTCAGTTTAAGCATCTCATCACTATGTTCTCAAGCAGGGTTTGAGGCCAGGACTGAGAGGAACCATGTGCTTGAACTCTTCAGATAAATGCCTTGGATGTCAAAACAGCATGTAGAAGCCGATTTGATAGTTCATTATATGGTTTGTCTGTAATAATTCCTTTAAATGAGACAATTAACTATATCTATTGCAGGATTTATAAAGGCTTTTTTGTCTTTCTAGAAAGAGCATGTATTTCAACAGCTTGCTTTTTACTACATTTTTTAAAAATTTAAATTGATGCTCACGTAACCTTAATGCATTCCAGTATTTCAAAGATATTTCATATCTTTATTTGGCAAAGCACATTTTCCCAGTCCATACTGGCCAAGAACTGAAACATAAGCTGTTCATCCTGCACAAGGATTTGGTGGGGGGTGGGAGGCTAAAAAAATGCAGTTACCTATTCCAAATTATAGCAGTTGCCTTGCCTGCCCCATAACCTTGAGGACTGTGAACAGCTTTTAAAAAAATCTCTCTGTCACACCAGTCTGTCTTCCCTGCTGCATTTGTTGCCCATTGAACCCCTCCCTGGAGCCGCAATAATTGGACTCATTGCAGAAAGGCATCCATGAACAGGAAGTTTCTCGTTAATGTTACTGCAAGGAATGGGGTGGAGTGGTTAGAGTGAAGATGCAAAATAGCTGCTATCAAAAGCGAGGATCAAAGAGAAGGTGATGAATGGGTGGTTTTGGTTGTTATTGCTTCTGAAAGGTGACTGAAGGGAAAACAAAGCAAAACACACACATAAAAACTGTTGTTAGTAAGTTAAAGCTACTGGTCTGAATTCTCAGTCCACCATGTTAATTTGTGCTGCACTGTTTAAAACAATCCCACATCGTGGAAAATAAATCTCTTTATTCTCTTCTGTAAGAACATAAATAACAGCTCAATTGTCTCTTTCTTTTTCCTAAATTCAAACTGAAATATGTTACTGTGTATCCTGGGTTTTCTCCTTGGTTCTTTAGTTTCTTTTCAAGCACATGTTTTTTAAGCAAGACCTGTCTTTTTTGTTATCTTTTCATCTCATTCAATAAGATAATTATGCTGATATCTATTATGCCAATTTTGATGACACAACAAACAGCACAGATTTACAACAAAACACAGTAACAATAACAAATGGTATGAAGAACAGAAGCTTTTTGCCACTCCAAATTTGAATCCATATTTGTTTTTCTCTGAACCTGTCAATACTATCCCAGGCAATGCCAGATGAAAGAACACATTCTTGCTGTGGTGTGCTTCTGCAAAATCAGTGTGATTAGATGTGCTTCTTACAGTTTTATTCATCCCAAAAAGGAACTACCTTCTTCCCACATCTGAAGTATTGCAATCAGAGTGAAGCCTAAGCTTTGTGGACATCTGCAACAAAACTCCAGCAAGGACTGGATTTCAAATTTTAGCAGTATTTGAGTTGCTGTGTTTAAAAGGAAACAAGTGTTTTGGGTCTTCTTCTAAGAGAAGCTAAGCTACTCAGATGTCCTCTGCTTTATTTACCCTTTCTGTGCAGTGAAGGTGCTACAGTTTTCCTGATGTCACAAGACTGTTGAGGAACTAGGTGGCATGGAAAACCCAAACTGACCAATACAGGTTGATGTGAATGAATGCATACAGTTTTCTTCTGTGCTAGACAAGGAAAGCCAGAGCACAGCATATTCTCCTTGGGCTTTACTGAATGGCACAGCAGTATAGATTCTCCACAGACCATTTACAGTCTGTGAGGAAGAAAGCTGAGTACTGTTACTATTAAAGCTCTATATGTAGCCATCCAGCTGGACAACATACACATATACAACATAATGGTATACAGCAATAGCACTGTGGCTTCTGTTGCCTTTACTTTCAGTTGCTCCTTTTTGTGCCTCACGAGATAATTTCTAGACAGATAATAAATGCCAAAATAAGAATCTTATAAAAGAAAGAGTTTCTTCATAACACCCAGATTTTATGTGTTGCAAAAAAATCAACTTTGAGCCCATATAACCTATGAATATAACATGTACATACAAAATTGTAACAGTTTTTCCTTGTGTACATAGTTTCACTTGTATTTACATTGAATTTTAGTTGCTGCTCTATTACCTAGCCAGTTATTCTACAGTCTTCACGGGAAATCCTTTGTCACGCTAGATAACATACTACTGAGAGCAGCAAAGTGATCTGCAAGGAGAGGTAAGCCAGGAGTGCAGAGTGACAGCAAGGCAGGCAGGGACAATGTCCTCCTCGCTGACAAGGCACAGTCCCACCGTTCCTGAGCAGAGTGAGCAGAGCAGGTCCTGTGGTGGTAACCTAGCTCAGCCACACGTCAGCGGCCAGTGACTGTCAGACACCCAAGTCCGTGATGATCCAAGGTTCAAGGTCAAGCCAGGGAGTCAACTCAGCACATCAGGGTCTGTGTTCAGATCAGCGAGGAATATGGCCAGGCACAGGTGTACTCATAACATAGCTCAAAGACCAGTACCAGGTCTTTGCCTCCTCACTCCTAACTCCATTTTCAGATCACTTTTGAATATGTTGAAAATCGTGGGCCACAAAAGACCTTGCAGATTACCAGTGGTGCTTTACCTGTACTCTTATTTATGCAAGAAGCACTTATAGATATAGCTTAAATATTGTTTTGGCTCATTTGGCTTGTTTCTTTGTGACCAAAATAGGAGACTGCCAAGTAACATTTGCAGAGATGAATGCTAACAGTTGCGTGGTTATCCATGTTCCCCCTGGAAGCCATGAACATGAACTCTGTGGTTAGGAAGTTTATGCTGCCAAAGTCTACTGTGCAGCAGAGCCTGTTAGCTTAGACTGAGCGGCTGGGGCTGTCAAGCTCCTGAATTTGCCAGGAACCAATCTTCTGAAGAGCTGTGTAGAGCTCTTATGTGATTTTTGTTTGGTTGGTTTTATGTGTTGTTAAATCTGTATAATTTAAATCTGAAATAGAGATGCTAATTTCATTAAAGAACACTAAACATTTTGTGAACGGGATCCAAAAAATAGCCACTGAAAGATTTACTTATGCTTTCTTTAACTTTGCCTGTGAATCAACCACATCTGCTGAAACAACCTGTTTCCTGAGTGTTATTGTTGATGCTAAAATGATTTAAAGGATTGCTAAATGAAGTGAAACTGGAACACTAATCTGCTGAGAGGCTCAGTGAAGCTTTTTAGGTCCATGTTTTCGCATGCCTCTTATTGAGTCTTTACATTTGGTGAACATTAAACGCTTTGGGGAAGGATGTGGGACAGTCGGTTCCAGCTTGTAGGCACTCAAATATTGTGTCTACATGTCATGCTCCCATTACACTGAGTGAAGATCTAGTCAATACAACTAATGGACTCTAGAGGGGGATGGGGGATTCAGATGACTAAATGAGCTCTTTCAAAACGGGCCAAAGAGTTCTACATTTTCCACTGGGATTAAATTTATGCATCTAGTGCCCTAGGATATACAAGCATCTGTACAAAGATGGCAGATAGGACATGGGGCACATGGGAGATCTATGTCCTTCTGGAGAAGCAGCTAAAGATGCCTTATACCTTAGAGAATCTCAGATAGCAACAGAGCAACTGAACCAAGCTCCTCCATTTAGATGCCTATATGTATATATCTACAGTCTGGAGTTGAATCCCACCCTGAGTTTTGATTCTTAAATCATTATGTTGGTTTGTCTAACAAAAGCATCCAGAATGTCCCATAAAAAATGTTTTTCTTAATAATGTTTCTGGGTTTGCTTTTACCCATGTTCTTACAACAAGCAGCAGTACAGAACTGTAATCATTAGGTTTAGAAATCCAGCTATTCAGTTACATGGCTGCATTCCATCCATCAGGAACTGACCTTCAGTAGGGAACTGTAGACAAATCTGCACAGCTTCATCACCATACTGCTCCCTTGAAAGAAAATCTTGTACCCTGCCCTTGCATTAGCGAGTATGTAGATGAGGGGATTTAGCTCAGCAGCCTTTCTGTCTCTATTTTTTATAATGCTGTGATCGCTCTGGTTTTTGGAGGTCATGTGGTTACTCATGCTATAGTGACAGCATCCTTTTCACCTGAGTCTTGACAACACTTTCTACTCAAGCAATCTAGTACGACTGAAATAATAAAGCATTAAGATACATTTACTTTTTATGTGACTTTGCAGTTATGTACAGGATTTAGTTTGACAACCTTATAGTTCATGCAGCTGTTATCCATACGGGCCCACACTAGATTCCTACCAAAGCACAAGTATAGGGATTGTCAGTAGAAATAGTTGAATGGTATGGACATGGACATGGGTCAGTCCTCACCTCTGTCAGTGTAAACAGCTACTACCAAGGTAGTTTATCTTCAATTTCCTTTTGCCTTCCCATATTGCCTTTCTGTGACTGACTCTTAGCCCATGTCACTCCTCTAAAATTTGTCTCATGACCCATTATTATCAAACATGGGTCTAATGAGTATAAACATTTAAACCAAATTTATTTTTTACAGCCAGAAATATGCAGATAGATAGGGCAGGGTGGATGGATTACACTTCACAACCACACAAAGAGGTGTTATTAGGTCATTATAAACAGGAGAGAAATGTGCACCTCAGAGTTGAGCAATACACCTTGTGAATAAACTACAGAATCAAAATAATAAACTATGAATCTTTCTCCAAATGCAAGAATAATCAAGCATATAAAAGCAAGGATAATAAGGTGTAAGCGCCTGCCACATAAAAGTGCAGTGCTGTTTTTCACATATCTGACAAACTAAATATATTGTACTATTCTAATGAGCTGGGAAAAACAATGCATTGACTGTCTCCTGAAATGACTCTGAAACACAAAGAGCCCAAGAACTGTGCTAAATGCAAGTCCTTTTTTCCATAAAGTTATTTTCTAATTAAAGGACAGCATTTAAATGTGTCATTTTTATGTTAAGCCTCAGTAGCACCATGGTGTATACCATTTTGTTTCGGAAATGGCATTCTTCCAAAATGAGTGATCATCTGAAAAGTTAACTGATCTTTTGTAATTTGATTTGTCAACTCTGTATTTGAGTCGGGAAATCAGCTCAGTTTGCGAAAGAACTGTCAAACATGCTCAAAATTAAGCACATATCTATGGAGTTCTGTGAACTGGAATAACAGCCCGTGCCCTGGGACTGTGCACAGATCCTGGCCACCACAAAAAAGCAGTCTTAATGATTTTCTTCTTTTTAGTTCTTTTTAGTGTATATTTATCACAATCACAGTTTATTACTAATTTTTATTTCTATGGGTCTGTTACGGCCCCTAGTGGCTTGGATATACCCAAACATCATCGTGGTCCTGGCACCAAAACCTCTGAGCAGCGCAAAGTGCTACAGGGCAAACTGCAGGAAGCAGTGAAGTGACAGGGCCTGCAGAGCCTGGGCGTGCTTGACAGATCTGTGAGGGAAAACAAGTTTCAGCAAACCTCGTCATATATTTCTTGCAAGATTTGTCATGCTTATAATTTCAATAAAAACACTTTTGTTGGCTTACAGGAAAAGTGTTTCGATTTTGTATCTGTTTTAACCTCCATCCCACGTCTTTATAAAAAAAAGAAGTCTAAATATAACATTTTGAAGAGACAGATGGTTTTATTTGAAGATGGAAAGGATGACACAGTAAGTCAATTTTTTTAATTACTTCCCACTTCATAGGTAGTCACCTTGTCTGACAATCTGAGTGGAAGCTTTTTCCTTGACTATGGAAGAGTTCTCTTTGGTCAAGGCTTTCATCACAACTTTCCCAACGTTCAGGTGGGCTTTCACTGGCAAAATGTTCATTTTGAGGTCTCTGCAGACTAAATAACGACTATTAGAATCACCAACAACAGTCCCTCATTTCCTTAGAACACAAACAGTCCTTTGTCATTCCAGAAGAAATGTTTATGCCATCTTATTAAAGAATTCTTTAGCTTTTTTCCTAAATGGTTCTGTTGTATCATACAACACCACCCAACCTTTCCTGACCAACAGTATCAGTATTCTTTGGTGTTTCTAGAGACTTGACAGTCTGGTTTTGCTTCTAATTTTGAAGAAACTTGGTTAATTTTTCCCCATTGCTTTTTTTTTTTGCAAACATAGGGTGTTTTTGAAGCATCATGGCACAAAGTTTAATTTTAGTGTAAACTTAAATCTGTTCTTTAGAGGGTGGTTTTCATTTAAACATTTAGTAAGTAGGTTGCTGATCAATATAATTGGTACTTAGTCAAAATCCTCATAATCAAGAAAACATCAAAACATTAAGTACTCTCTTCTCCCCCATTCTTCCCAGTCTGTTTCACTCCAGGTTTTAAGACGAGAACAGGCTTATAACCTGCATCTCCTAAAAGAATCCCAAATCAGAAACCTTATGAAGGACAAGAGCACTCAGAAGAACTGAGTGTTGTTTCCATAGTGGAGGCTACTAAACTGCCCATGGCCAAAGAGAATGAGTGAAGGACTGGATTGATGTGAGATATATTTCTCTCCATGAACACATTGTTTCTCTTTTTGTAGACTCAGGCTTGAAAAAGAGGTAGCTGCTTTCTCATATCACTTTATATACGATAGTTGGCTGTTTCAAAATATAAAACTATTTACCAATGTGGAAGGAAAAGACTTAATCCTAAAATTTTCTGTGGTAGGAACATTTAAATCCAGATACTTGTAAGAAAATTTTCAGAATTAAGTCTATATTGCCTATGTATGCCTGTATTGCCAAAGTTGCAGCCAGTAGTTTGTTCCAAGAGTTTTTAAGCTGCACCATGCATTCATGTTTAGAGTAACAGTATGACTGCTTTTTTTCCAGAGCAGTATATATTTTGGAGTGTCTACAAAAAATGAAATTCCTGTAATTTTTATACTTGGCAAAAGTGTTTTCATTTTATTACTTCCACAAGAAAAGCCCATAATGTCATCTGCACAATTTTTATTTTATTGATGGGAAACAGCAGCTCATTAGTAAGAGGAAAGTACAAGCTGTCAATTACATCACACAATATTCTTGGTCATAATTGACAGTATTTATGCATCACATCTAACGCATTTGCTCAGACTAGGAATTACTGAAACAGGGTGTTTCTACTGTGTTTTTGAAAACCCAGATTAACTTTTAAAATTTAATTTCTTGGGTGACAGCCCTTTATAACATGGCTACCCAATACAGGAAACCCCAATTCTATGGGTTTTCTTTTTTTTTCCTGTACTGTTTTTTTTTTTTTCTCTGTTATAGACAACTACTGTGTCTTCTTTTTAGAGCTTCTTAACCTAGGTCTGCAGAAGAGTGCTGAAATCTCCCTTTTAAACTGATTTTTTCAGCTTGCAGTGCCCTGAGTAATCCTTCTAGGCTGAGCTGAAATGGGGTCCTGAGCCCATGGGCAGGGATTGGGAGAGGCCCAGGGGAAGCCTGGAAGAGACAGTAAGGTCTAGCAGTGCCCTCAGGGCCCTGAGACCCACCCTGACACCCACCTTTTTGCTGAACAATTCTGGCCACCACACCTAATAAAGCTTGTTTAATGTGATTTTTCTTTTTCCAAATAGGATTACTGTTTTTCTATGTCATACTGTACCTCTTTTAGATAAAATTTCATAATAGTTTCTTATAGGAACATTACTTCTATTAGAAATAACATTCACAAATCTGACTGCCATTTCCATATTTTTTTCAAAATGGTCTCAAGTTACATAGCAGTACTGCAAATGTTACACTGAAGATCCATCCTTTCATTGTGGGTGTTTTCAAGCTTCCATGTCTCATTCACAGCCACTCAAGCACAATCTTCAGGTGCAAATTCTCACATGCTTTCTCTCAAATCTCTTGATACATAGCAAGTAAGCCTTGTAAGATAAGAAGAATGTCAAGAGCCTTCTTGTTGAGGAAATTCTTCTAGCACTTGGCTGTTTCATTGAGAAAGGCTTTAGTGGTATTTCATTGACATCTTGTACTTCTAGGGTCGCTTCCTCTGGTTTGCTGGTTACTCCTTCAGCTCTTTACTTCAAGATTACGTGGAAAAATGGAATGAAAACAGGTTAATACAAAACAATCAAAGATTTAATGGAAACACCGAAGTTTAACTTAAGTACACACAGCGTTACTTTTTATTATTATCATTAAATAAAATAAACCCCTGGTTATCTTAATTTCCTGTATAGATTTGCAAAGGAAATGTTTTAACAGGGTACATGGCACGTGAACAAGAGTCTATGCAGCAGCATGAGGTACCAGAAGAAATGGCACAGCAGGAATGCAGGGAGTGATGAATGTGCAGCAAGAGATTAAGACCAACCATGAAATGCAAGAAAGAATATAGATCAGAACGGGGAAGTGGCAGGATTTGGGTGTCGGGCCAGCTGTACTGAGTCCATGCTGTGAAGAAAGCCCCACAACACAGATACAGAGCAGCAGCAGTGATACAACTCACCTTGGCCCTGAGGTTTTGCCAAGAGAGAATATAAAGAGAGATTGTGCACCGTTGCCACCATTCAGGATGAACCTAGAAAAATTGATGAAGGCTTGATTGTCAGGGCACTGTGAGGGCTGACTGCTGCCCTAAGAGCCAGGAGCTAAGTCTGATAACACAGCTCCTGAGCAAGGGAGCAGGGCATGCCCATGGGTGGCAGCTGGGGTCAACCAAGAGTCCAGCTCATCAGACAGGTCTGTGGTGATGAGGCAGGTCCAAAGTCAAGTTAGGAAATCAATTCCTTGGTCAGGGTCAGAATCAGAGTCAGGATTAGGATGAGGTCTTGTGGCCACAATCAGCATCAGACACAGTAGTTGATGACTGGGCTGCAGCTCAGAGTCCCAACCAGCGGGGTCTATGGCCAAGGACAGGCACAGCTGTGGCTCAGCTGGGGACCAACATGACATATGACATAACTCAAGTAGGGCCTGAAGCTGCAGGGTGGAGCTGGGCCAGGGTGTAGAGGGAGGCCTCAGGTGAGGCTGGTCAGGGCCATTAAGGCTTACTAGTGCCTTCAAGGCTTTGACCTTGATACATGGTGCCCGTTGTCCTCCTTGTTACCCTAAATAACCCTATCCTCGCACATACATGTTGTGCTTGTGAGTAGTAAAGACTGAATATGCATGAGAGTGAAATCTATGGAGAGTGACTGCTACTGAAATACGTCTTGTTTAAAATAAATATCACCGCCACCTTCTCTGTGGTATTGTACAGAGCCTTGTTACACTTACTGTTATAGCAATTTGTGTCTCCAAATTGCAAGTAAACAAATGTGCTTGAATCATTTATCTGCCAGGCTGTGAAAAAATTCTCTTTCTTTTTTACTCTGAAGGATCTCTGGTTTTGCCACGTTTTTAGGGATGGCACTATTACAAGACAACTGAAGTAGTCTTGCACATTATAAATAAATCAAATTTAACAAGAAAAACTTTTACACACCACTGGTTGTTTCTCAGGCAAGTCCCTCAGGGTGAGAGGACAGCAGAAAACACAGAAAGGTAGCTCCCAGGCTACCAGCACAGAGCCAAGAGGCTCTCCAGCATTTTACCTTCTATTGTAGGACACAGAACAGGCTGTTTTCACTTTCTGTTTTCCCTTTCCTTGTATATGGAACTCTTGGCTAATGAGCAAATAAATTATTAAAAAGCATCTGAAACATATAAACATAATTAAGAGTATTTTTCATAACAGCAGCATAAAAAGTTGTTTTAGAAAAGGACAGCAAGATACTCTTTTCCATATAACTTTTTTCATTGAGGATTTATGACTCACAGACCACTGCTGCTGTTCTGCTATGAGAGAGATGAGCCTGTAGGCAAAACATAGACCAGGTGAGCAAAGCCAGCATGTTCAAACACAACACTTTTACCTGTACATTTACTTAGAAAAAGGTTAAACTTACTCTAGTGCTGCAAAAGCAGGAATGATACACAGGAGGGCTGTTATTTGGTTTTCTATTGCAGACAGCGAGAAAGAAATGCTTAAACTAGCAGCTAGGCCCTACAACAGTCAGATTGCCTTAGACTGGGGGCTTGTTTTGTATGTCAAGCCAACGTGCTGTAATCGTGGGAAAGATGTGCCCCCCTCCCAGAAGTACATCCTTCAGGGTGGAACAGCACCTCCTGCAGACAGGATTTCACCAGGTACTTCTGGAAAAAAACTTTTCTTGTTTCAAGAATAAAACCTTCCTTATTCATAGAATCATAGAATGCATTGAGTTGGAAGGGATCTTCCAAGGTCATCTAGTCCAATCCCCCTGCAGTCAGCAGGGATGTCTTTAACTAGATCAGAGCCCCATCAAACCTAGCTTTGAACGCCTCCAGGGATGGGGCCTCCACCATCCCTCTGGGCAACCTGTTCCAGCGTTCCACCACCTTTATAGTAAAGAACTTCTTCCTAATATCTAATCTAAATCTACCCTTCTCTGGTTTAAAACCATTGCCCTTTATCCTATCGCTACATGCCCTTGTAATAAACCCCTAGAGAAAATCATTGCATTCAAATCTGTACCTGAGAGGAGATATCCCCTTGGGGCATATTTAATTGACATTTTTTCAGTCCCTTCTGAAATTAGGAACTTTGTGTATTTTAAGGGAAAAACAAACACTTGTACCATAACAGGTTTCCCTGATTGCAGGGAGAAGGGAAAACATCTGTGATACAGTGATACACTCAACTTATGTATGGCAAAAGTGCAGCTAATTAAGAGACATTCCCTTTTCCCTCAGCTTTCTGGAATTCCAAGCCCTCATCAGAGACAGTAATTATTTGGGGAGTCTTTCGCTGTTCCCCTCAACAAAGTGTTTACTTCCTTCTTATGACATTACATAAATATGTTTGTCATTTTCCTGATGAGGCACAATAGCTGCAGCCCGTTTTTATTTTTAATTCTGTGCCGATGAAGCACTAGAACTGACTCAGCAAATCATTTCAAATCTCTCTACTAAGGCTTTATATTTTATACACACTTTATTTTTTTTGCTTTATAATCTCTATCGCTGACAACAGCAGAGCAATGCAGACCTTCCCCGTAGGGAGGGGTTAAGAACTGGTACATGTAAAGATAAGCGTAATACACATTTGCAGGTTGATTAGATCTAGTTATGTTGAGAGACATGCACCTTTATAATTATAGAGACCACCCTTACACCACTCAGGGTAAACCAACCCTGTGTGTTTGTGTTTTTGCCTGTGACATCCTGCCAACCCTTCCCATAGTTCAGGGCTCTGAGCCAAGGCCTCTGACTACAGCTGTGTTACGAAGGGTCAAAACACATCACACAGAGCCGAAATCCAGCATCTGAAACATTAGCCCCCTCATGTCTCTCAATTGCTGTTTTTTCCAAATTTGTCAGTTTTTCCCCGTAATGACAAAAAAAACGTAACTAAAGCATTAACAGGCTTGTCATAGGTCTCTCCCTCCTGATCCCTCACACCGCTGTATGGGAGAGGACAACATTTATGTCGTACTATGCACATATTCCTTCTCTACTAAGGCTTTATTTCTCTCTATATATATTATTTTTTTCGCTTCATAATCTCTTATCACTGAGCACATTTTGCATGCTGCCCCAAGAGCTCATTTTTGGGGTTATATTACATCATGTGTGATTTTTTTCAAGTCTTTCCTCAGGCCGGGAAGGGCCCATCGCAGCCGCGGCCCTGGCAGCCGGGCCGGAGTCGAACGGAGCCGAGCCGGGGCGAACCGACCAGACCCAACCAAGCCCGACCGGTCCCACCCCCAGCGGCGCGTCCTGCTGACGCGCTCTGCCTGCGCCCAGCCCCGCCCCGGTGGCCGTGTGCGTTCCATGCGAGGCAGTGGGGCAGCATGGGCCGGGCCGGCTGCGCTAGCGGCGGTGGGCAGGCGACGATGGACCCGGTGCGCAGCTTCGAGCGCTGGAAGAAGAAGTACACCCGGCGGACGAAGCAGCTGCGGCTGCAGCGCAAGGAGAGGAAGAAGCCCGAGTGGCAGGTGGAGCGGGAGGGCATCAGCCGCCTGGTGCAGCGCTATCCCGAGGTGCGGCAAGGGCCCAGAGGATGGTGCTGCTGGGCCGGGACGGGACCTAGGGTCTGGGCGGGCCGGGCCGGGCCGGTGCTGGAGGGCAGCCGGCGGGCCTGCAGGGGTGCAAGAGCGGCCCCTCTCCTCATGTGAGGGGTAGGGCTGTGAGGAGGAGGAGAAACAACAACATCTGTGAGGGGTTCTCGGTCGGGGGTGGGGAGCACCCCTGCTTGGCAGGGCTGCTCCTGTGGTGTTGCCGGTGCCTGTAGGTAACTGCTCTGGGGTGACACTGCTCACGTGCAGGAAGAAGGGCTTTCCCCTCCGTGAGGCAGGGATGATCCTCCACTCCTTTCTTTTCTCCTCCCAGTCAGAGGAGAAGAGGGCAGTAACCGCAGTGCCGGTGGTTCTGGTGGAGGTGCCTTGTGGGCAGGCTGTGGAGCCGGGGGTGGTGAGACTCAGGAGGATAGTGAGTGGCTGAGAGCACAGTGAGGAGTAGGAGATTGAAGTGGATAGTGGGAATGGTTGTAACTGGTGGCACTTGGCCCTTTCTGACCAGGCAGTGTGGATATCTCAGTGATGAAGATGGGACATGTTTGTTTTCACAGAAGATGCCCTGCAGGCAAACATCACACTAGAAGAGTATGTTGTTTAATCTCGAGTCAGGAAACAGATATTTGAATATTAGAGCTAGGGTCAGTGGTGTTGGTTTTGTCACCTAGATTCTCTTGAATTCCTCTGGAAGACGGCTGGATTTTGAGCCACACTGATTAGCGGAAAGTAGTGTAAATTGTGAATGATGGCTTAGATGTGCTCTGCCTGTCGTGTTGCTCTACATCCTGTCAACTTCTGCTGGAATTGCACAGCTGCGGAGGAGCGTGGCTGTTGTACTTGGTTATTCAGCAATAACTCCTTTGGTTAAGATTCAACAAGTTAGGATTCTGAAGCTTCACACAATCATTTGAGTTTACTGGCTTGAAAGCACGTGGTAAGCTTCCAAAGATGGTCAAATTACTGTTTTGAATCACAGATTATTCTTCAGGGAAAAAAAGAGCAGCTGGTAGTGGTCAGATATGTATCCATCAGAGTGAAGACAGAGTAAATGTATGTCAGTAGCAGAATAGTTTTGGGGACTCCTGATCTCAGCTCTTCTGGGATTTTGCTGTCCTCTAGCTTCGTAAGTCTCCTGCCTGTGAACATACAGGTGAATTCTCACCTAGCTTCTTACCTTCAGTACTTTATATCTAGTCCTTTTCTGATTCCTGACAAAATTTCCCACTTGGTCTCCTGTATTTCTTCCCTATTACTCTGGACCTGGTTATAGTGGGGGTGGGGATTGTGAGAAAGTGTCATATACTTGTATCTTCAGGGGTCTCCAGTGAGTTCTACGTGAGGCAGATCCCTTCTTAGGGACTAGGGAATTAGAAAGCTTTTCAGTAAGTTCCTCTCTGTGAGGTACACTGGCTGAGCTCTCTGGCATGCAGGCTGTGGGTGGTTTAGGCCTTCATGTGCTTTTGTCATCTTGCATGTGGTATGGAGTAGGGGTAGCATGGCTTTTGGATGCAAGGGTATCCACCTTATCTACCCTCTTAGAGTACATTGTCTACAGTCTCCAGTGTGAGAATGACTGCAATGCATAAAGGTTTCATTAAACAATAAAGAAGACGTAACCAAGATACTTTGTTGCTGGATTTTTTTTTTGTCATTTGTTGACATATGATGGTGAATGTATGGCAGCATACATGGAAAACATGAAATTTAGTTTCAGTGTGTCCTAATCTTTGGACCGTTTTCTGTGTATTGTGTTCATAAGTGATCTGCTATCTGTTGATCCAGTGACTTTGCTGCCTAACTGTAAGGCTGTTGATAAACATAGTCTTTTCTGTCTAGTTGTACTTATAAAAAGCATTAACAGCCTAGCTGATGTGCAGGGGAGCTGTTTGTGTAAGGTCTTTCTAGTCTGCTTTATGTCAGATTAGTTGAGTTAGATCAGAATACCATTTGATATATTTGAAATGAGCTGGCTGTGCTCATCTGGAGCAGATTAGAGAGAGCTCACAAGTACAGATTCCCAGCAGATTAGGGGAGGTAGTAACTTCCAACAGGGAAACTAAGTAGAAGTTGGTGTTGTTTTCCAGTGGTGTATATAGATATGGAATAGATCTATCAGAAGATCTACCTTGTAACACTAGTCCTTTTTACTCCTGCCATTCAGAGTTTATTTAAAGATAAACCAGTATCTTTGGAGTTTAGGGGTACTGCAACAGATCATTCTTGTGCTCCTGGAAGTTTGTAGGGCAGAGAAATAATAGAGGAAACTTTGTGATGTGGCCTTTCCTAACATTCCTGTGCCTTGCTCTTAATACTGTTATCACTTTTTTTCCTTCTTGAACATCTTTAAAAGAGCTAGGCATAAGCATGTAATATTTTTAAATTTGGTTTAGAGGCATTCAAGGTAGAAGAACAGAACATTATTTGTCTCCTTTATGATTAATATTAGTTCTTACTGGGTCATCTAGAGTTAAAAATAAATTGGCCATTAAAATATTTAAAGCAGCCTTAATTATTTAGAAAAATTTCACATTGCTGCAATAGCCCGTTTCATGTGTTACAAACCTACTAAAATCTATCCTTTTAGTTGCACATACTGAAATGCTTGGATTCTTTTTTGATGTTGGTAAGATAGTTCTCCCTCCTGTAGGCACATTGTTTTCCTATGAGGACAGTCTCTTGGTTGAAATTAAACTGAACCTGTGTACATCGCTGAGATATGATACTTTAGCATGCAAATTAGGAAAACTGGGAATTAGCCCAGTATGCAGTATTGCATGTGATAAATAATATTTTCAAAATTATCAACTGAATTTGGAAATATTTGTAGAAATTTCAATTTGTGAAAGTCAAAAAAAAGACTTTTAAATGGTGATTTAATGGTGATTTCTGATAAGCGTTTTTTCCTTCCTCATAGAAATGTACTAGCTTAAAGTATGTGCTTCTCAGTACAAGTAGAATTTGTAAAAATAATTTACCTTTAAGACTTTTAAGTAATGTTTAACCGAAATTTAATTTCTCTACTAGGACACAATTCTTCTACCTTGGAAGAACTTTGTCTTGATATATGTCAAAAGTGGGTTTTAATAAGAGTTTTATTACCTTTATCTACAGATCAAATTCATACATTAAATTACTTTCCTTGTTTTTGCTAGAGAGAACTAGGCTGAAAAGAGTTGTGTCATCTACCTAGTTTAAACATGTATAACCCCTCCATTTTCTATAATAGGCAAAGCCTGTAGAAGGCTTGGTGCTTCAAGTAGATAGAAGATTGATCTGACGGCTCAGTAGTTCTTCATTTGAGGCCTTCTCTGGAATTGTTATCATGAGTTGTCAGGAATGTTTGAGAACCATTTTGCTTGGTCCCTGTGTTGGGAGGTTTCTGTTCAGTGATGATCTGTTAGAGATAAATAATACTAGAAATGCACGAGTTGGGTAAACTACAAGTTTGACATTTGGAAATCTCAGTTTCTGGATGCTAGTCAACATGCATTCAGAGCTGTGTTGTCTACCTTGCTCTTCTTCTGCTCAGGCTTTATAGATATAGTAGTTTATTTGTTTGTTTATTTTCCTGAGTTCTGTGGGTTTTTTTTCTTCTGAAGATCTCATTTTTGTAAATCATTGAGCAACTCATGGACTCAACACATGCTCTTAGAGGTTTTATGTGTGTGTAATTAACAGCTCTCAAGTATGCTGTAGAGGGGGATGTATATAGAGAAGTAAATTAGATGTTGGGACAATGAACTACTTTTTTAGTATGTTTTGTACCCTGTAGGGCAACTCTAAAAAATCAAGTATACCAACTGTTAGAGATTGGTTTATCTATTGAGCTTCAGAACATAGATCGACTCTTCTTGTCCCAGTCAGATAGATGCAAGATTGCTGCAGTTCTGTGTCCCCAAATCTGGGGGCTATGGAAGTTCTGATTTTTGGAGATACTGTCTGTATGTGAAATGCTTAGCATGAGATTAATTGCAAGTTATGCCTGGGGCTTGTGGCATGCTGCTTTGTAGATTTAGACCTTGCTTGCATACTGCAGTATCTTTTTAAAATGTGACTTATCTTTTTTCCTAAAAAATACTGTATCCAGTTTTGGACCCCCCAATAAGAAAAATATGTCTATAAATGGATCAGTGGAGGGCCATTGAAACGGTGGGGGCTGGAGCACTTGTCTTGTGAGGAAAGGCTGAGGGAGCTGGGCTTGTCAGTCTGTAGCAGAGATGGCTTTGGGGTTGGGAAAGGGACCTAATAGAAATCCCCAGTGCCCATGGGAAGATCATTGAGAAGATGGTGCAGGGTGGAAGAATGAGAGACATCAGGTGTAAGATGAAAGAACAGAGGCTCAGCCTGGGACACTTTTTCTCCATGAGGACAGTCAGGCAGAAGCACAGGCTGCCCAGGGAGGTTGATCAGTCTCCATCCTCAACAATTTCAAGACTGGACTGGATGAGCCCTGAGCAGTGTGATCTGACCTCAGAGGTGACCTGCTGTGAGCAGGAGATTGGAGCAGAGACCTCAGGCTTCGGAGCCTGAATTGTTCTGTGATTTTCTAATGATCTGAGCATTAAGTTGTGCTGTTAGCCTGCATGGTTAAAACATATCTTATTACTTAATGAACACTTTGTTGGTAGAAGAGTAATTTGGTTTAGGTCAAACTAGTATAGATTGCCAGACCAGAGAACTTGTGTCAGATCATACTGAACTGCTGCATATTTGTGTTAATAACAATGTGGTTTAATTTCTCTATGATTAGATTGTAAGCACTGATTAAGCTTATTTTGTTTCAGATAAATGCAAGTGAAATTCAAAGATTTTCAGATTTTCCATTGTCAAAGAAAACCCTAAAAGGTGAGTACAAACATTTTCTTTGGAAAGTAGTTAAAGTAAAAATGAATGTATTGTTTATCTGCATCTGAACATTTCTTTTTTTTCTTTAAACGAAGTTTTTGATAAGTATCGATGTGTNAGCTCAGACAGACCCACTACAGTTTTCTAAATAGAGGAATGCATCTCTGGGCAAGACAAAACTAAAGATTTTTTTTTCCTTTTTGTTTTTTTCCTTCCCCTCCTGCACCTTCTCTTCTCTTCCCCCATTGCAAATACTAGGATTGCAGGAAGCTCAGTATCGTGTGGTGACGGAGATACAGAGGCAAACCATAGGTTTGGCTTTACAAGGTAAAGATGTACTTGGAGCTGCAAAGACTGGATCAGGCAAAACCTTGGCTTTTATTGTCCCAGTAAGTAATTCATGTCCATTCATTTGTACTTAAAACAAGTTATCCGGGGAGTGTAGGATGTCAAACAGCTCAGGTTAATAGATTCTGAGAGAAAAGTTAGAATTCAACTGATCTAGGTGTTCCAAGAAAGCCAAGTTACTAAGAGTGAAGCTGCTTGAAGTTCTGAAAGAATTATATTTTTGGCCTTAGGAATATTCTGACAGTTAGAAATTCCATTTTGATCCTTACATGAGTTAGATTCTGTGTGATTTAGGAAGTGCTTTGTTTTTCTCTCAGGAATCTGTTTTCTTGGTGCAACTCCTGTTGTCCAGTTCTCTTAAAATTTGAAAATTAAGTGTATGAAATGGAATGGTGAAATTTCAGTTGTTTAGACTTTTTTTAGATGAGTGGTTAGCTTAGATTAGTTTTAGATGAGTGATAAAGTTTTAGGATTTGGACCTTATATAGCAAACTTAGTGATTGTGGACTTCTATTTCTTCGTCTTTTGTGAACTCCTTAGAAATCACTTCTAGGCACAAGCAGGAAAACAGGATGAAAACCCCTATCGTGAATACATGTCTGAGTGCTTTACTCAAAACATCATGCTCTGCATTTCATTTCTTCAAGTTGAAAGTATAGTTGAGATGTTTGCTTAAAGTGCACTTATATAAGTGGAGACAAACCCCATCATGTTCTTAGATAAATGGAAAAATAAATACTGTTTTGATTATGGCTTTTTTTGGTTTAAACATTACTTGTATTTTTGTGAGCATAAATTTATTTGGAGCCTACTGTCAGTAACTGTGGGAGCAGTAGTAAATGTTCTAAATACCTGAAGATTGAGAAGATTTATGCTTTATGCTGTTTCTTTTTTTTTACACTTTTTTTATTAGCAAAGTATAAAAAAATGTAGGTGGCTTCAAAAGATAGTCTTGTGAACTTGAGAAACAAGCAAGATTGCTCAGTTAGTTAAACTAGGAGTTTAACTAAGTACTTTGTTTTACAAACCTTATTTTAAAACAATTTTAGGAGACAAAAGTGATGCGAGAGGAGTTGGATAGATGAAAAGTGGAAAAAAAAATTGTACAAGGATGCTTAACAGCCTTAAGTATTTCAGAATGCTTCGGTATTCATACCTATGAAATCTTTCTGTCAGAATTACCTAAGACAGTGTTTCTGTAGTGTGAGTGCATAACAATAGGAATAATTCTGGTCTGAGGTGTATGACAACTTCAGTTAGAATGCTCTGTATATAATAGCGTGTGTGGATTGTACCCCTTCCAAGTCTATAACTGGGATCAATGTAGCAATAATTGACTTTCTCCTAGTTGCTCATCCTGTTTTTGATTGCCACTAGACCTTGTGAGCAAGGAAGTTTCTTGTATTTTTCTACATCTCGTTTCTGTTCTCGTACATATGATTAAGACTTAATTTCCAGAATTTAGCAGAGTAGGATTAATTGTGCAGTAAAATGTTTACAATTTACCACCCATTACTGTCTGTCAGAGATTGGTTCTGGGGAGCTTTGCTACACCAAGTATCATTATCATCAGTTAGAACTGATGCATAATCAAACAGTGTGAAATGTATACTGATGTTTCCCCAAGTCGTTATTTTAATTAGTGTGTCTTTATCTTTTTTTATGACACTATTACAAATTTGTTGTAGTTACATATTTTCCTTCAGAGATTTTTATAATGAGAATATGGTAATTTTTTTTCCAGGCTTTGGAACTCCTGTATCGTCAGCAGTGGACTTCAGCTGATGGGCTGGGAGTGCTGATAATATCACCTACCCGGGAACTGGCGTATCAAACCTTCAAGGTTCTGCGTAAAGTGGGGAGGAATCATGAGTTCTCAGCTGGCCTTATCATTGGAGGAAAGGTGTGTCTGCTGCATGGAAGTCTGCTGCATGGAAGCATAAATGAGGGCTATATTTAGTGCTCCTTTAGGAGGGAAACCCTGGAAATGAAAAGTCAGGGAAGAGGATGGTTAATACGAACTTATCAATGAAACTGTTTTCCTGTCAGTATACTCTTGTCTTTTGAAGCTTTTGCATATTTGCAGTCTTTCCAGGTTATGTGACTGGATGGACCTTTCTGCCAAGCCTTCATGACTATCCTGTTAATTTAGATTATTCTGGAATACTTTTTGGTCAAGGCACAAATGTGAGCATGCTGAAGAAATTATGATATCTCTTTAGAAAGAGGAAAGGCTGGTCCTTGACTAATTTTTTTCTAAAAGCTGTCAATAGGTTGAACTGGCCTGACCATCTCTGGTACTGGGCTTCTAGTGTGAACAACTAGAGCTAAGCTGGTTTAACTCCTTTTCAGGATCTGAAAGAAGAGTCTGAAAAAATCCACCACATCAATATGCTCATTTGCACTCCGGGACGGCTTCTACAGCACATGGATGAAACTTCCTACTTCTATGCATCTGATCTGCAAATGTTGAGTAAGTGTTTTAAGTACTTTACTGAGAAATACCTTGTAACAGTTCACAATTGTGGGGAGCACTTCTTGGATAAAAAGTTTATCCTAGTCATGGTATGTAGATAAAATGTCATTTAAGTTCACACGTAAAAATTTAAAATAGGACACAGGAAAACCCCTTTCTTGAGTGTACTTTCAAAGTGATTGCTGAGCCTGCCTGCCTTAGGATGAGAAGAACAAATAGGTGAGTTAGTAAGGAACCCAAGATGAAATGTAGTGACCCATATAATCCCTTAGATCTGTCTTGGATAATGCTGGCCTCTCCATTCTGACTATAACTCTTGTGTTTTTCCTGACATGATAATTAAACATATGGAATATCCATTACTGTGTGTATTTTGGACCAGTTCTAGAAAACATTTTTCTTTGAATTTTAAGCAGATGGCTGTTCCTTTCATTGTTTTGCTAGTATTGTTAACATTGCTTCTTTTCATACTTCCAACTTGAATAAAAATTTCAGCCTAATGGAAAGGTTTGCCTGCCTGTAAGAACTGTGCATAATCTTTAGCATAGCTTGAGGAACTTAGAAGTAATTAAGAAGCTAATGAAGCTGATAAAATGTGAAATTATCCTTGCTACACTGACTGCAGTTCATGGCAGTTAAACAAGAATTGCATTAAACGTGGGCCCTTTTCTTAAAGCTTTGTCTCTGCTACTCTGTTTATTCTGTTTCAATGATAAATTCAGCTTAGGTACAGGAGAATCTGTTTTGCTCTGTCATGAATAGTACAGCACTCTGATATCCCATGCTTCTGTTTCAGTAGTAGAACTGGGATTTTTAAAATTTGCATATTGCTCAACTGTTTACTTAAAATGCTGATATTTTATGCTTCACCATGTGCAACTGAGGGCTGTAGTGAACAGATAATGGGAAATGCTGTGACTTCTGGTACAGTTCTTAAAAGAACATATTTTATGTAGTACTTGAATATCTAAATAGAATTCTGTCATGTACAATAATTAAGTCCATCTCTGCAGTGTAAATAGGCATGGATATTTGTACCATATGGATTTAATGTATTATTATAATGTTTGGGTTTTTTAAAATAAAGCTAACCCGAGATTTTCTCAAATATGTCTCTCAATTCAGTTCTTGATGAAGCTGATAGAATTCTAGACATGGGGTTTGCTGATACAATGAATGCAATCATAGAAAATCTGCCTAAGAAACGCCAGACCTTGCTTTTTTCTGCAACACAAACAAAATCTGTGAAGGATCTTGCACGACTAAGTCTGAAAGATCCAGAATATGTTTGGGTTCATGAGAAAGCCAAATTCAGGTATGTTGGGATAATGTTTTTTCGGGGTGGGGGGTAAGGGTGGAGGGTGTTAAAACAGATGGCGACCCTACTTAACTGCTTCTCTGACTGTCAGTTCCATCAGATCAGAAGTTACCTCATATGCCTTCCTTGAAGCAGGGAACTTCCAGACAAGGGGATGCTAGTTCTGACTGATTCGCTACAGGGAGGCTGAACCTGCACTTTTCTTGTGGCTCCTCAGGCACCTTCTCAGACTGGAAATTTTTCTCCTCAGGAGCAGGCCCTAGAATGGGTTACAGCCTGGGTGGAGTAGTGTCTTGGGATGTAAGAGCACTCGCTTCTGAATTGCTGCCTTTTCTGTTGTTTGGCTTCCTTACCTCCTGTATGTGTATACTTACTGTGCAGAACCACCAGACGTGTTGCACAAATGCAGTTCTTGTGTGTGCGGTTGATAAATCTGGCTTTCCAAGGAAATGCTGCCCTGTTGGGAACGTGCAGAATGACAGTCTTGTTTATGTATACAATATTAGGTGCCCAAAGGAAAGCATATGGCATTGATCCATGTGCTGCTAGTCTTGTGGCTTCCTGACATGCTGGGTTTACTTTATGTGTTCAGGACTACAGCCCCGTGTACGTGAAATAAATTTGTCATGCCATACAATTTGGATCAGAATGCTAGAAGTGAAGTACGTGGTTTCCCAGGCTTAAGAATGTTAATGTGTCACTAAATGAAAAAGTATATGTGTTGCTTTTTGGCACACTTTATTCATTTGAAATCTAAATGAAGAACACTGTTTAATATCGTGCATTTCTGTGGGCTCAATCATCTAAGTGTCAAATTGCTCATGAACATGGATGATTCTTTTTCTGCTCTTCTATGAAATACGCATATATTTCCATATGTACGATTCAGGAGAAAGGTGAAGCACAGTGATAAAAATGGTATTCCCAAGACCAAATGAGAAATCATTAGCAAAATGAGCAGCAGGATCTTGAGGCAGTTTTGACTATTTGATTTGATTATCTCTATTGTATTGCAAATACCTTTCTTAATCAGTACTGTCAAAGACATCTTGAATAAGCATGATTGCCAGAAAAAAAGTGTGGTTAATATCCTCTTAGCAGAAGATACACAAGCTTAGGATGTAGTCTTCATTCTAAGGACTGACTGTAAAGACCTTGCATTTTTTGTGAAGTCTATTTTAATGTACATTTAATTTTTTTAAATATTTGGGAAAGTGCAATTAGATAGTAAATTGAATCAACAAAAGGAAAGTATTCGTTTCTTTTAGCATTTACTGCCTTAGCACATGATAGGTTAATGCCTTGCAAAAGCAGTTTCCCCTGAAAGACTTAGAAAGTAAAAGACACTGTGGTATAATTCAAATTGAATATCTGAATGAAAACTGGAGGAGTGTCTTGTAATTTTGTCCTCCTAAGCGTCCACCTTTGGTAAAGTAATTTTGAATACCCTCTGTCTTTTTAGAGTGAAACAGAGGGAGTGTTAGAAATGAACATTTAGATGTATTTCAAGGGCAAATATGCCAAAAAATTTATTTTATTTTATTTCACTTTGTGAAGAGCAGAAAGGTGAGTTAAGGTGACAGTTCAGAGCTTTACAAAGTCACTTTGCATGCCAGGGTGTAATCAGTAGAAATACATCAATGCTCTTTTTTTTGTGTGTGATTAGACTGTGCTTTGACATTGCCTTAAGCACAAATGATGCTTTAATAAGGTTAATAGACAAAATTGCATTTTAAGTCAAGGCAATTTGAATGTCACTACTTAGATGTGGAAAGAGTTTAGCTTGCTAGTAGTAAATAAATTTAGAAGTAATGTCAAAAGTCATCCACCCCTCCCACTGGCTTTTAGTAAGGAAATGGATTTGTCTTTCAAGAGTAGCTTTCTAGTGGAGATACTTAAGACTTGTTTCTCAAAGTGGAAGAACTTTCCAGCTTGACTCTTTTTCATTTCTCCTTTTCCTGGGTATTTGCCAGACTCTCTTGACTGAAAAGAAAGGTCAGACAGCTCTGTAGATGTTGTATGCCTGTATATTCTCTCTCTTCCTGTCTTTTCTTTCCCATTTTGGTGTTATGGGAACTAAAGGTACCTAAATGTACTTTTTTGGTTCTTTTTTTGTTTTCTTTTCAGTACCCCAGCAACTTTGGATCAGAACTATGTTGTTTGTGAGCTTCAGCAAAAAGTAAACATGTTATACTCTTTCCTGAGAAGTCACTTGAAAAAGAAGACCATTGTGTTTTTTGCAAGCTGTAAAGAGGTATGGCTATTCCCCATATTCCCCTGTAGCATTTTATAACTACTAAAATGAAAATAATCATATAGATGTCAAGGCACCAGAGAAGTAAGATTCTGGACTAGTTTGCAAAAGGAAATTGTGGGAGAAACCAATCATAACCTACTTCTGTAGGCATGTCATGCAGGGCCTGGCTGCTGGGAAGCTCAGTGACCCAGACTTGAAGGCAGGTCCTGGAGGATCTCAGTGTACTCAGCCGTCTTTGTGCTCTGCTGTTAGATATGAATGCTGAAAGTTATGCCACTAAGGGCCAGCTAGTTCAGTTTTGTCTCATGACACATTTCCTAGTGGGGTTACAAAGTATTTTAATAGTTGTACCTGCTTCCTTTACAAGTTTTTTCATCTGCNCATATGTATAGGCAAATCGTGGAATTTCATGAATATGTAACAATTGATTGTATAAAGGTAACACTGAATTGCCATGTTGGCAGCACACGCCTTTGGTGGTGTTAACCCCCGTGTGCCCGGCGCCGAATAAACATACCTACTTTACAATCTTAGATTGTGGAGTTCGATTTCCGCGTGTCACTAGATAAGAAATTATAATTGTGAAATAGTGCAGAGAAAGGTTTTTCTTATTATGGTTATATAGGAAGTAATCCATCCTATATCTATTTGTAAAAATGTCGTGGGACATTTCTATTGAAGTTATTTGTATGTATTTGCATGACATAGGTATTTATTCCTGTAAGTACTGCAGGTATCTAATATCTTACAACATACAAGGGTCTAGTAAATGCTTACTGCTGTTACTCCGCTTGCACAAGAGGTTACAATAGTTTTGTTGTTCTGCGGTTGGCTGGTGAGTACAGTGAGGCGTTAGGCTTGGTTGTACAGAAGTTCTCTGAGCTGCAGCTGTTCCTGCAATATACATGGTTTCTGTAACTATTTTCTTAAAAAACTGCTAGACAGCTGACTGCTATAAAATAATGCTGCATCATGATACTGTATGTAAGAATAAACAGACTGCTTTCGTAAGAGAAGCTGTTGAAGCTTGAAATAGTAAAGCAGGACTGCATAGACTGCTTTGAGTTGCAAGCATAAGACTCTACACCCCTCCAGTATTCTCTAAAAGCAGTGCTTCTGATGGACTTTTGATACTTTGGTCCCTTGCATACAGCCTAACTAGTCATGTCTCAAGTCGTTCTTGCTATTACCTACACTGGTTCCTTTTGTTCCTTCGTTGGATAGGTCCAGTATCTGTTCAGAGTGTTCTGTAAGCTTCAGCCTGGTCTTCCTGTACTGGCACTCCATGGCAAGCAGCATCAGATGAAGAGAATGGAAGTCTACACTTGTTTTGTTCGGAAAAAGGCAGCAGTACTTTTTGCTACGGATATTGCAGCTCGTGGCCTGGGTACGTACTCATCAGAAGCAATAATTGTTCACAAAGTGATGGTCTAACTCTTGAGATTTTTTTCAGACTTTATGCTCTGACAATCAACCTGATGTGTAAGAAATGAAGCTGCAGTTTGCTTAAAAGGTCATTAGGGTATTTCAGAAGAGATACACTTCTTAAAATTCTGCTGTTTATTTGCTGAAGAGGCCCATTTTGTTTGTGCTTATTTTTTCTTTTCGTCCCAGAAAGACCTATGTTGTCACTATTTTTGCAGTGGCATTTGTTAGTGAAGTAGTCAGTGAAAGCTGTCTTATTCTTAAAATTTATTTATATGTGTATTTATTTATTAAAGTCTGTAGACATTCTAGTTTTTCCTGGCATGTCCTGTGACAAATTTCTGGAATGCAGAAAAATGGAAATAGTAATATTTGCTTACTACATGCCATAAGGCAAGATGTCAGCAGTTTTAAGTATTTCTGATGTGCCTGTATCCTGTAGGTTATTCCAAAGGATATGAAGAGTTATTAACCTGACAGTATGTGGAAATGAAAACATGAAGAAATTGTAATGTCTGAACTAGGAATGTCATTATAGGACTGTATTCTTAAAGAAACAGAAAAATAAATGAAGGAAAAAGCAAGAATATTTATGAGACCTGTTTTTGCTTGAGTTTCTTTCCTCTGGTCATTACCTGCTGGATTATGATTTACTACTTTATATTACTACTTTATATTTTCAGTGGATTTTTTTTTTTATAGTACTTGAAGAAATTTATGTATGACATGACTGTTTTCAGGACTTTCAGATAGCAAACTCTGTTGTCCAAAATGTAAGGTTTTGTCAGTGTGCTACAAAAGAAAGGAAGATGCTCTAAAATCCAAAGGCAGAAATGAAACTGTTTATGAAATCTTCTACACTGCTGAAACCTCGTTAGTGAGGCTATAATGTGGGTATGGTTGGTTGGTTTTAGAGTGTAGGTATAATTGTGGAATGCAGTGTAGCTACAGACTTGGTCAGTAAGTAGCACAGACTTACTCCAGTGCAAAGCATGCTGCTGCTGGGTGAAGAGAAGCAGTTAGAAAATGCTTATTAGTAATATAATTCACATTCAATGTTGACTTCTTTGTCAGGCTTGGCCACCCCCTCCTGTCTCTGAGAGAGACTGATATTTCTGTATGTGGACAGCTGTCTTGCCACGGCTAACTTTAAACCATGGTGGGTGTCAGATGTTGATACTGTATGTGAAAAGTGGGTCAGATACTGTTATTTAATAATTAAACTTAGTGGTGTTTTATCATCTGTGTGACACAAAGCATGTCTGTTCTTGTCAAGTGTGAAATTGCATTCCATTCAGTGCACTGGCATGATTTAGGAAATGAAGACACCATTAATTTTAGCTTTCTTTGATGAAGAGAATGATTGTTTATGATGTGTTAATAAATGCAATTAATTTTATTTTTATTTTAGAGGTCGCACACAGTGTCTGTAAATTGGTCTAAATGATGGTTCTTACAGGAATTAATGCTCCAAAATAATATGTTGCTCTTGAATAGGAGGATTTTGAGTACAGTGAGCTTAAATTGTGACATATTTTCTTTACACAGATTTTCCAGCAGTGAACTGGGTCATTCAGTTTGATTGTCCAGAAGATGCAAACACATACATCCACAGAGTGGGAAGAACAGCCAGGTTTGTTTTCACTTTTAATTAATATTTTAATGGGTAAAATTAGGTCACTGTAGGGGACAGATAATTGTCTAAAGACTTACTTGAAAAAAATAAAGATATAAATGGGAAAGAAAGAAAGAAAGAAGGACTGTTGTCACCAAAAGATCCTTTTGGTTACTTAAGAGTTATGGTTTGACTTAATTTTTTAGTGAGCTTCAGACAATCCTTGCAGCAGACAGAAAGAATACCCCCAGTTGTTGAATCTGATAAGGGAATATTAAGAGTGAGGAAGCAAAAGTCTTCTTTTGCACTTAGCAGGGTTATGTCAAAGGCTGAGTTGAGCATGTTTGTGGGTGGAAAAGCTTGTTTTGCCACTGTCGTGGATGGATATATAAGGCTTCAGTCTGTGGATCCAATTTCTTTGTGTCATTGAAGACTTCAAAAGAATGGAAATATTTCTTCCTTATTTTCATTTGGAGGGGAAAGAAGCAAATAATGTTAATTACAGATCACATTTTTAATTTTCTAAGTCTTTTATAGAATTTTATTCTTAGAGATAGCTTTAGTTAAAATATTTATGGCTAAGCTTTTATGACAGAAGGGAGTTACCCAGATTTACTGTTGCAAGCCTGGTCTTTGATCTCTGAAGTAGATTTTAAAGAGAAACAGGAGCTGTTACTGAGTATAATTCAGTAGATCAGCAACTTTATGCAATTATCTGAAGGATGAAATGCAAGACGTGGCATAATTTAATTTGTGCTTGGGTTTGCAGTGTAGGCAATTGTCAAACCTCTAATGATAGAGCGGCTGCTTAGAGTAGTACTTCAGCACTCTGCACTTCAGGATTTTGAAATTTGTCTTCCTGGATCAGATGGCATTGAATTTTGGGGACTGTAATAGAAGTGTGTACTTCCAGTCCCCTCTCAGAATGTGGAAGTTCTAGCCATGTTTTCATTGTAATTTGGAACATTTTTGCCCCATTCTGTCCCATGCTCTCCATTTTCCTATCCACCTATTATAATAGGAGGGTTTTTCCCTTTTTTTTTTTTTTTTTCCCAATTCTATGTGGCTTCCACAGAAGGCTTATAATTTTTTTCTTTATAGCATCTTGTCATCATGGAAGGGAAAACAGTGTATTTGGTACTATTGAGAATTTCTAGGAGGCTTGTTGAGCTCTTCCCAAGCCATGTCACTTAGTTAAAGCATTTCCCTGGAGTTAGAATTCCCTAGCCTTTTCCTGATTCTCATTAGTTAGTGAAAATAGTGGCTATAAGTAGGTTTAGAGAGGAGAAGCAGCTACACAAAGGCAAATAACCCCCCTTTTCCTTAATGCTTTTAATAAAATGCCACTCTGATGAGGATGCTGGCCTTGCAACCTTAAAGGTCTGTCTTCAGCAGCGTCTTAAATACAACCTTCTGTGATTGCTTGAGGGACAGATTCAGACAGAAAACTGGTGCAGAGAGTCTGTCCTGTAGGCCATGGGCTGTGCTGGATGCCTGCCCTGTGCTTCAATGGGCTGCTGTTTACATTTCCTTTTATGTGAATTTTTCAGTAGCCAGACCCTGCTGAAATTGGGAGTACATCTGGGCAAGTTGTTGAGCTGGCAGGGTGGTGACTGATAGTGAAAGCAAATGTCTTCTGTAGGAAAAGCTTTATTACCATAAAGATACTCAGATACAAAGTATCTGATGCAAATCTGATACAAACATTAAGGAAGGTTCTACCTACACCGGGTTTTCATATTGGAAAACATACAGGCTCTCTCTGTCTAAAGCAGCCCTGGAAAGAGATTCGTTCAGTGAATTTAATAGCATAAAATTCATGGCAAAGGGACAGGATGCCATCCAGAGGGACCTAGACAAGCTTGAGAAGTGGGCCCATGTGAACCTCATGAGGTTCAACATGGCTAAGTGCAAGGTCCTGCACCTGGGTTGGGACAATTGTTGCTATCAGTACAGGCTGGGGGTGATGTGATAGAGAGCAGCCCTGTGGAAAAGGACTTGGGGGTACTGGTAGATGAAAAGCTGGACATGACCCAACAACGCACACTTACAGCCCAGAAGGCCAATTGCATCCTGGACTGCATCAGAAGAAGCCTGGCCAGCAGATCAAGAGAGATGATTTTGCCCCTCTGCTCTGCTCTGGTGAGACCCCACCTGGAATACTGTGTTCAGCTCTATAACCCTCAACACAAGAAGGACATGGACCTGATGGAGCTGGTCCAGAGGAGGGTCAAAAATATGATCAGAGGGCTGGAACACCTCTCCTGTGAAGACAGGCTGAGGGAGTTGGGGTTGTTCAGCCTGGAGAAGAGAAGGCTCTGAGGAGACCTTATTGTGGCCTTCCAGTACCTGAATGGGGCCTACAAGAAAGCTGGGGAGGGACTGTTTGCAAGGGCTTGTAGTGATAGGCAAGGGACAATGATTTTAAACTAGAGAAGTGGAGATTTAGATTGAACATTAGGAAGAAGCTCTTTACTATGAGGATGGTGGAACACTGGAACAGGTTTCCCAGGGAGGTGGTGGAGGCCCCATCCCTGGAGACGTTCAAGGCCAGGCTTAATGGGGCCCTGAGCAACCTGATCTAGTGAGAAATGTCCCTGCTGACTGCAGAAGGGTTGGACTAGATGGCCTTGGAAGGTCTCTTCCAACCCAATGCATTCTATGATTCTGTGAAGTCTTTGAAAATAAAACAAGAGTGAGTCTCATAGTTTTAAGTAAACATGCTAATGCAGTTTTAGATGTGGATAACTGAGAATGTACTTCTTGGTGAACTCCAAGTAGGAAACGTCACTTGTTTTTGATAGCAACAGTTAGTATGAGAAGCTTGTGCTTCTTCTAGAAACTTGATAAAAATTAACTAAACTGCAATTTAGTGGTCCTTATTAATGAGGTTAGAGATAATTATAAATTTTCATGGGTTATGAGAGTGTATAATTGCATAGAATGAAAGCTAAATTAAATATATCAGCTAATTAAGAGACTGTTAAACTGTAATTAAAACTGGAATGCCAAATACTGTTTACTTTTGAAATAAAATTTTTTTGATACAAAAGTAAATATGAAAGTCAAGAGAGAAATTATTTTGGGGATGGGGCTGAAAAACCTCTTGACAAACAATTGTGGATGTGTTCCTACATGTGTTTTACAGTTTTGCAGAGTCTTATCTAAGATGAAAGGTAATGATTGATTTTTTTTTTTTTTTTCCCCCAAGTGGTTAAGTCCACTGTGTTCCCTAAGTGGTGTTTCACTTCCATTTTATTCTGCTGTAGAAAATAAAATGCAACTCTTGCATTTTTGTTTCGTGATAAAGTAAGATCAAGAAAATCTGGGTGTTGTCCAGTAATGCTTTTACGTTATAGATTGTCATATCTTGATTTTTTTTTTTTTTTAAACTTGAAAGATATGCTATGATTAGAGTGACTGGAAGCTATTTTTTTCAACTGCTTTTAAAGTATTTATTTAAAGTCTTAACTAGTTCAGTGACAGAATTTGTAAAATACTGGCAATACCATGGCCAGGCCCATATATATTTTTGGCTATATTTTTGTCACACCATTTCAGAAAAGTCTGTGATTTAAAATACTAGATCACAGTGGTGAGACACTGGAACAGGTTGCCCAGAGGAGCTGTGGATGCTCCATCCCTGGAGGTGCTCAAGGCCAGGTTGGATGGGGTCTTGAGCAACCTGGTCTAGTGGGAGGTGTCCCTTCCATGGCAGGGGGGTTGGAACTAGTTGATCTTGGAGATCCCTTCCAACCCAGACCATTCTATGATATGACAGTATTTTCCTATGGGTTTTGGTTTCAAAAATTCTAAGTAAATAAGAGCTGCTTATACCAATTGTCTGCAAAACTTTCTCTTCTGGCTTTTAATTTCTATTAATGCCTTCAGCTTGGCAGCTTGTGAAGCCTATAGTTGAAAATATTCTTTGATCAATTTTGTGAAACCAGTTATAATGCCACTAGGGGACAGCAGAAGATAATAATTTTTGAAGCACAGTAATACTTGCTTCTTTTCTCAACTGTTTTTCCAAACATAATTTGGAAGTTATATGGCATGAAAAGACATATACGGGGATGTTTTTCTTTCAGTCATGATTGCACTGATGAGTAGAAAAGACACTGAAAAGTCTATTTTATCTTTTTATTCATCCATAAATTTCTTGTGCCAGGATATAGATACACTCAAAATACATCTCAGTAATTCCTAACGTTACATTCCTCTCTCCACCCTGCTCTTTATATGTATGTATATGTATTTTCCTTCAGAGGAGACTATTAAAAACTGTTACTTGAGTTTATTGTTTTTTATTTCAGGAGGTTTTTTTTTAAAGACACTGACAGTGAAATGTTAAACAGAATAAATCTTTTTGCTCTGCAGCTTTTATCTGTGGTATGTCCATAATTCTATATGGGCTTTAGGTCTGATTCAGGCTCAGACTTCTGATGGTATTTAATCCAGGCTAGTTGGTTAGATTTCTTAGATGCTTAAACCGACATAGAAAAGTAATTGTAATTTTGTTGTTGTCCTTGAATGTAGTGTACATATAGGCATGCATGTTCTGTCTAGCATTTTTTCTTTTGGTAAATTGTATTCTGAAAACGAATGGAATAATAAAAGTCCATCTTCCCAAAGCAGGATGCTCTTTTGCCTACCATCTTTGTACCGGCTGGTATGATGATAAGAGCTAAGAAGTATGAGTGAAGACTTAAAAGATCTATAGTTTCTTTGATGCCTTGTGAACTCTGAAGAATACAAACACATTAAATTTTGGAAAGGTGAAAGGAGCAGGTCATATAATGATCTTATTCTGTCATGAAGTAAAATGCTTTGAAGCATGCTCATTGGGGCTCTCCTTAAGTAATTGCACATTATATGTGTGAAAGTGAGACTTATAATAAGCCTTTAGAGTAATCCTTGCAAGTGGCAATAAACATTTAAAAATGTGAGTTAATAGAACTTTTTACCAATGGTGGAAGCTTGATTTTTTTTTTTTTTTTTTTTTTTTTTTTTGG
>VYZX01029384.1:14888-25771 GCA_013401335.1 Brachypteracias leptosomus | reverse complement strand
AAAAAAAAAAAAGAAGGATGCAATAGTACACATCTTCTGTGATCTTAAAGAACATTTTCCCTTATCAAAAGAAGGGCCTCGCCTCTTGATTTTTTTAATGCCTTCATTGTCTGGCAGGAAGTCTGAATTCCTGCCCTGAGGTCTTGGGATCTCAGCTCTGAGTATATTCCAACCTGAGAGAAATACAGAACATTTGGATTTGTCCCTCTTATTTAAATGTAAATGCTTAGCTAAAATGTGATTTTAATACCCCTTTGATACACAAACTATAAGTTTTATGCTAATTAAATTAACCTTTGCCATTTTAATTAAATGCTATCAAAAATCCCTGTAAACCTCAATAGAAAGGAGTAAAATGACAATATGCAATGTAAAATAATCATCAGATTATGTGAATGATGCAAAAATAAGTAGAGTTCAAATAGTTTTTCAAAGCAAAAAGACCCACTGATAATATGGCAAAATTTTCGTAACCTTCAAAGACTTCTTTCAGGATTTTGTAAGAGCTGGTGCTTTCTTCTGTGAAGTACTCATACTGAATATAATGACAGGAAAAAGTTTGTAGAAATATTTAAAGAAGGAATGAAAATAAATCAAATACAAAATGCTTTGCTTTTAAGACATTTCTTTACTGGTTGTCTGTATGCAAGTCTATTGTGACTGCAGACTTTCTAGAGGAGTGTTTATTCCTACGCATTCCTCTAACATCCAGAAAGAAAAAGAGATTCTCCCCTTGTGAGGAGATTCTAAGGGGTTCTTTGACAAAACATAGAGTACATATAATAAAAAGTACTTAAATGTAATAATTTAACTCTTATAGATTATAAGGCTTACACTTCTCATTTCATTCTTGCAAAGAATATTTCCACATGAAGGATTGGAACCTTCACTGAAGAATTATAGAATTTTCTCCAAAATCATGTCTGATTTGCATTCTGCATATCCCATTGAAGATGGCAAGATTAATAGAGCTATATATGAGGAGTATATGAGTGTTAAATTTGTCCTATTGTTTAATACTCAGTTTGAAAAAGGTAAGAAGTTTGAATATTTAAAGAAATTTATTTCAGTACACTTTTGCCCAAAATGAGTTATGATAATGACACTATCAGTGGTAATTTTTTACTAGCCAGCCTGACAATGATAATGAAAAGTATTCCTATATCCAGTTCTACCCATCAAAAAGAAAAGTTGAAATGTATCAGTGAATTTGGCCTCTGAGGAGAGCCACATCAAATTAAAATCTAGTTTTGATGCTGGGTGAACAAATTTCTGAAATTCCATTAAATACCCTTACAGGAAAGAAAGCTCTTTAGACTTTCCTTTTCTGTCTTCTGTTGGGATCAGAAGCCAACCATCAAGTATCTCTTTATCTTTCTTGCTGCTAACATGTCATCTCTTTTCATAACATGTCATGTTTCTGCTCACCTCTTTCATCCCTTTTCCCAAGACTGTTTTTCTCTAAAGGCAGTATCCATTATCCCTCCTTAAATTCGTCCTTAAAAGGTCTCACTTCTCACTATTTCTTTCTTTCTGTCTTCTGTGTTTTCCAGCTTTTCATTTCTATAATGATGATAAACACCTTGAAATGCAGCAAAAATACATGTTAAGTCATCAGATTCTGTTTCCTTTTTTTTCCATAGATGATTTCAACAGTGTGAATCAAATGTGTATATGTAGAGAAAGGTTGTGTTATGAAGAAAATGACTCTTGCGCCTTTTTTTTGGAAGGTGGGCTATCCACTATCTTGAAGATGAACAATGAACACATCATGTCATCATGAATACATCATGCCATTATGGAACCACATAACTTTTACTTCACATTGATTTCTGCTTGACAAGTACAATAATTGCTGTTTCTTTTGGCATAATAGTGAATTTTTAATATTGTGAAATAAACAAATACAACTCTCCTTGCCTTCAATGTTTGGGTGTTTTTTAATGTTTTTTGTATGTCTTAAAATAAATATCTATATATATATATGTATATTTGTCAGGAAATCTAAAGAAAAATACATTGTTCACATGATTGAAAACTTTATCAAACACATTGTTACATGACCTGGATGAAGGGGCAGAGTGCACCTCAGCAAGTTTGCTGATGGCACAAAAGTGTGAGGAGCAGCTGATATAGCAGAGGCTGTGCTGCAATCCAGAGGGACCTCAACAGGCTGGACAAATGGGATGACAGGTACCTCATGCAGTTCAATAAGAAATGCAAATTCCTGCCTGTGGGAGCAAACCCCTCAATACCATCCTTAAATTCTGTATGCACTTTAAATACATTTTACACATTATATCTGCTATATCTACATTGTAGTGCCAGTTTCATGAAATTAAAATAAAATATCTCCTTTTTCAGTATAACACTTTTGAGAATACAGAAATGTATTAAGAAATATATAGGTGCATGCCTATCTGTACATCAATTGTGATATTTAAGTTCTTCGCAGAGACTAAGTTTTTTTTTGACCCTCATCTCTAAGGAATGAGTTCCCATTCCCACCAACTGATTGAGTTTTAAATTTAGTCAGACTTCTAATTCTACAAATTAATGGGTCTAGACTTTTAGTTCAAGCAAGAGGAGCTCATGACCTTAACTCTAATGGTGAAATAGTTTTCATGATGATTAGGCATATTGATTATTATCTTCTTTACTGAGTACACAATGTCAGTTGTTTTTAATATGTCAAGAATTATTTAATATATCAAGAAATTGTTTACAGCGAGGATGGTGAAAGACTAGCACAGGTTACCCAGAGAGGTGATAGATGTCCCATCCCTGGAAACATTCAGTCAGGTTAGATGGGGCTCTGAGCAACCTGATGTAGTTGAAGTTGTCTCTGTTCACTGCAAGGGGTTTGGATTAGATGACCATTAATAGTCCCTTCCAACCCAAACCATTCTATGATTCTATGATTTACCCCAAGCAAACTATACAATTTGACTGCCTTTGCTCATGAAAGGTTTCTAAATAGGAAGTAACTTTTTTCAAAAAACACTGGTTTTGTGGATCTTTGAAAAATTATTTTATTGCTAAAATAGAAAAATATATTTCTTGATGGAAAGTTTTGTTAATTGCTATAGCTTTATGTATACATAAACATATTCATATCACAACTTGTACAATTTTCTTGGTACAGACCAAAAGGCATTTTCATCAAATGCCCAGTGAACTTCTGATTAAACAAACTTTTTTTTTCTTGTGGTTTAAAATGAAAGATTAATAGAAGCTCTTAAATTAATAAATTATCATAAAACTGCTTATCTGTGGTATTAGGAAAAGAGTCCATTTTTACAGCTTTCAATTGTAATGATATTGAATATCGGCTTTCTAAAATTTGATAACAGATACATATTCACCACAGATATTCAAAATGGAATTGTTAACATATAGTGAAATCTAAAACACAATTAGGAAACACAAAATCATATTTATAATGAAACTTACAATTTATTCTGTCTCTCTTTGCAACTAGCCTCCATGAAGATGATTAATCAGGCTATTTTGATGTACATAATTGTTACTTTCCAATTGCAGACCTATGACATCAGAATTAAGTTGTATTATTTTTGAGTCCTTTTTCCTGACTATCGCTAAATCCAATTTAGCCTATATAGGCTGAAAGTGGACAAATAATGATTAAAGATCATTTATTTTTTATTGGGGAGTGGCAGTTTTGTGTACTACAAATACACTTTGGCCTAGAACTACATGAAAACCTCTGAATAATTTTTTTCTCCTGAAAAATGTAACTTTTATGAAACAAAAGCTAGCTCTTTCTGAATGCATGCAGACTTATTTACACCAAGAAAAAAGAAAGGAGAAAAAAATAACCTAAAGCATTTTTCTCTAGTCTTTTTGTTAACATTTTGATTAATTTCTGCTTTGAATTGGCGTGAATACAAATGTTGAAATTGCAGCAAATACTTTTTTAAAAAATCAATTCTTCACTAACCTTTGAGACTAATTTTACTGGAGGTAGTAATAGGTAACCAAGCTCCTGGCTTCCTACTTCCCCAAAGGAGCTTCTGACTGTTGTCATAGTTACAGAAATATGTGCACCTGTGAACTTCTTCATCTCTCTGAATGAAAACTCTCAAGCAGCAGATCTTTTCCCTTACTTTCCTCACACAGGAAGACTAATCTTTATTTTAAAAACCTCAGCTGTGCTGACCAGTTATTTTTGACTATACTGGTTGAATTTGACTTTCCTTTCTTTCAGCATCCTGTCAGTGTCTGTATTTCAACTGTCAGTCTTTACAAATCTAGTAATTTCACCCATTTTATTCTTTTCTCTAAGGGCTAAAATAAATGAATAAATAAATAAAGAGGAAGCTTTATCACAGAAAGTTTAATATGTCCACTGCCTCCTTTGATATGTCCCCTTATCAACACCAGGACAAGTAAGGCAAGATTTAGTACAGTCAATACAATGGGTTTAATTTGCTGCTCCAGACTTTTTCTCATCAGGGTCAGGGCTGGTTGTTGGGACAGTTGCTTAATAGCTCTGATAGCTTTACCTTTTCCTTCCTTGCTTATTTTTCTATACCAATAATCTAGCTGAATTTTAATCTTTCTCTCTGTACTTCAAGTTTGTTGAAATTTTCCTAGAGACCCCTCTAAGCTAGAACCCTCTTTTGTTATCTTTTGAAATTCTTTGTTCAATGTGACTTCGTGATCTTTCTCTTCCATAACTTTTGTCTTATAATTTATATAATGTAATTATATTCTTAAATAATCCTATTTTCAGTGTAAGTTCTGTTTCAGTTATATCAGAAGAAAAATCATGGTTTATGAACATTTTTAGAGCAATGTATTTCTTGATAACCCTCTAAGTGCTAGTATATTTCTTAGGATTTATTTTCAGCAATCTCCTAGTAGCTGTAAGAAGCAGAGTAGCAGGGGTGAAATGTAGCTCCACATTGTAGCCTGTTGTAGATTTCTATTTGTGACATACGGGCCTGGATCAGCCATCCAAATCTGGGGTACCCCATCTGGCCTTTGTCTGCCACTCCTCAAGCGTGTTTCCTGGAAGACCTGAGATAATGGCTGTCAGCCACGTGAAAAAGACTTGGATATTGTACCTCATCCAAAATTGCACTAAATATCAAATTTTAGTCAGTAAATCAAGTCCAGTATACTCTACAAGGGGGAAAAATACACGTGTCCAATCAATGCCATGTGACTTACTCCTGGGCAGTACTTAAGACCCTGCATGTTCTGTGTTAAGTTTTGTGCAATGATTCTTCAAAAGTTCATTGTAAGCATAAATATCAGAAAGGTTAAAGCATTACATCCTGTTTAAGCTCAATTCTATTTCAATAACTCTTTGTCCCTGGGGCTGGTGACTACAATTATTCCTAGTTCCTAGCCACAATTCTGAGAGATTTTAAGACTAGTAGTTTATTAGTACATGTAATCTTTTCTATTTATATTAATTTTTAGTATCTCCAGTGAGGAAAAGCTCTATAAACTGTTCATGTTAAGTTGTCTCTTATCAAATGAAAGTGTAATCAATACAAACCTAAAACTTATTCACAGTGTGATAATGAAAATATTAATATTTTTCAGCTTAAAGATGTATTATTTGTTTTCTCACGTGGATAACTCTCATTGAAGTAATTTTTTACTTTCTATCCCTAATTACAAACACCATTTATAAAGCCATATATTGCATGCAGGAAGTTGTCAAATATTTCCTTGTCAGAGTCCATCCTTCAACTGCTTTTGCATTGCAGTATTCAGGCCCAACATGAGTTGTTTTGGTAATGTGCATTTCACAAACTCATCTTTATTTTCATTCATTTTACCTTAAATTTCCCTTTTCCTTTCCCTTCCATTTCTGTTTTCCCAGTATGTGTGGTTTCTTTCAGTGATTTAATAGTATTCTGGCACAGCAGGGTGTTGGCAAGAGCGCATTTCAGAAAGTGTTAAGAGAAGGACCCAACTGAGGAATCAGTTAAAATGTTTCAGTAGCTCAGTTCTGCATTCTGTGTCTCCATAAAATGTTTTGTAGGATAAAATAAAAATTCAAGGTTTGAATCTGTGAAAGCTCTCTTTTATTCCCCTTTCAAAAAAAGAGGAAAACTGCTTGCTGTTATATGTACCTGAATATTTTTATTGTATTTTTTCAGCTGTTAAAAATTTCATCATACATTTTTGGCCTTCAAGAAATTCCCAAAGCTGGTCACTTGCCCAGCTACTCATTAGCATTACTAAGTCCTTTCCTGATAAAGATTGCTCTTGCACTAATGGAACATAATGTTCTATAACACGATATAAAGCAATAATAGCATGTAATATAATCCTTATTATATCTTTAATAACGGGATAAAACTAAATTACAGCATTTGATGTTGCTGACTTTATTTCAGATACTCAACTTTTACATGAAACCTAATCTATATCAGAAGTGGTTACTGACGATCTCAGCAGTGAAACTAAAATATAGAAAATAGTTCAATTACATATTACCATTAAAACTGAATTTAAGGATTGTAAGATCATTTGCACAGAATATTATTATTTTTCACCTTGCAAGTTTAAATATGCTTGCATAGTCTTTGATAGATTCTCCCGTAGTAAACAGAATACTTGAGTACAATTCACCCTTGAGAATCTCATCAGCCTTTAAATGATTTTGGTACATTTCCCGAATGTTACAGCATTGTTTAAAAAGCAATTTTAGATATCACAGGATTAAAAATAACATCACAGGACTTTATATTTGTTTTCCTCCCTGCACACTCCTCATTTGTTATTATTTGTTTGTTTATTGTATTACAGAAATTTATTCAGACTCCAATAATGAAAGGGATCTATTGTGCAAACACTGCACAAATACATACTTAGGAACAGCCACTGCTTAAAAGATTTTACTGTAGTAAAGACCAACTAACTGTGCCAGCAGTTATTAATGTTTCCTAATATTTCCATATAAGACCCTGTTACTTAAGATTTTTAATTTCTTCATTGTTTCACTTGGCCTGAAATCCTGCATACTGAACTTTACATTCAAAATTTATCTTTTCTAGAAAGCTTCCTTACAGATAGCTCGGGATCTAACAAGGAAGAGGAAAAGGAAAATTAGATGTTATGGCATTAAAAGAAAAGAAAAAATACAGAAATCTTTAACGCTTTGAAATCTCTAAGTCTTGCGCTGAAAACTTGAATTCTTCTATGAAAAATCTTATGTCACCTCTTATTGCCACAAATGTTGACAGCAATGGCCTCTTCAGTAGTGAAGAGCCTCTTTCAGAGTGTGTTTCCAAACTTCCTGCTACTTTTGCTTATTGGATTTGATTTCTGTAAACTCTATATAACATCTTTTCCTTTTTCTGATGTTCTGAAAAGAGAGGTGTTGCTGATATTATGAGAAAAGAGCTTACTAGTAATTCAAACGTTAATAGATTATATAAGTATGACAACTTGATGTTTTTCTCTTTATGAAGTAGGAATGAATCTATCCAGAGAGAACAATATTTAGGAAATCACACATATTGAAAATACATTTTATAGAATCATAGAATCATTTAGGTTAGAAAAGACCTCTAGGATCATCAAGTCCAACCTTTGTCCAACATCTCCCTGATCCCTAGACCATGTCTTGAAGCACATCTACTTGTTTTTTGAACACCTTCAGGGATGGTGACTCCACCACCTCTCTGGACAGCCTGTTCCAGTGCCTGACCACTCTTTCAATAAAGAACTTCTTCCTAATGTCTAATCAAAACCTCCTCTAGCACAACTTGAAGTCATTATCTTGTTCTGTCATTAGGTACTTAGGAGAAGAGATCAACATCAGCCTCACTACAACCTCTTTTTAGGTAGTTGTAGAGGGCAATGAGGTTTCCTCTAAGCCTCTTCTCCAAGCTAAACAATCCCAGTTCTCTCAGGCACTCCTCATAAGACATATTCTCCAGATCTCTCACCAGCTTCGTTTCCCTGCTCTGCACCCGCTCCAGCACCTCAATGTCCTTCTTATACTGTGATGCCCAAAACTGGACACAGTACTCAAGGTGTAGTCTCACGAGTGCTGAGTACAGGGGAATGATCACCTCCCTACTCCTTTTGGTCACACCATTTCTGGTACAGGCCAGGATGCTGTTGGGCACACTGATGGCTCACGTTCAGCTGACTGTCCACCAGCACCCCCAGGTCTTTTTCCTCCAGGCAGCTCTCCAGCAACACTTACCCAAGTGTTGCCTGGGGTTGTTATGATCAAAGTGCAGGACCTGGCACTTGGCCTTGTTAAAGCTCATGTAATGGACCTCAGCCCATCAATCCAGCCTGTCCAGATCCCTTTGCAGAGCCTTCTTATCCTCAAGCAGGTCAACACTCCTGCTTGAATTTGTGTCACCTGCAAATTTTCGGGGGGAGCACTTGATCCCCTCATCCAGGTCATCAATGAAGATATTAAGCAAGACTGGCTCCAGAATTGAGCCCTGGGAGACCCCACTTGTGACTGGCCACGAACTGGATTTAGCTCCATTCACCAGAACTCTCTAGGCTTGGCCATCCAGTCAGTTTTTAACCCAATGAAGAGTACACCTGTCTACACCATGAGCAGTAATAATTTAAAAAATTTGTAATTCTTTATTAAAAGCTTAGAAGTTCTTGATTAGTGCTGCTCAACTTCAGATGACTTCTTATCAGGCAAAGATTGTCAGGTCCATAAAGGTTTTTCAAACAGCTGAAATGAGTTCTAAACTAGCAGCAAGGACTTTGACTCCTGAGATCAGAGATCAAGTCCAATTCTTATGATTTTGCTATCTGATTACTGATAATCTTAGTATTATTTAAATATCTAAGAAAAAAATGTTTGCTGACTCTTGGACCTGAAAATGCTTTCTAGGTAATTGCATATCACAATCTATTTTGAATATATACAATGTGCATTTCTCTCCACTTTTGACAAAAGTATGATTTCCTGGGAAAGGCTTTGTGTATCCTGGTCATGTGTGTTTTAACTGTGACTGAAATTATACATATGTGTCTTTAGCCCCCTAATATTGTTCATTCTTATACTGAAAGACTTTTAGTTTTGTTTGATCTACATTATAAATTTTAGAGGAGGAAGAGACACCAAAAAACATATTGCACATACTTGCACAGTTCTCAACAAGTTATTACAGATCCCAGAAGTACAAAATGTCAACCAGTGCAGGGTTTATATTTACAAGTTTTAGATGTTCTTTTATTTTGTTTGTGAATTCTATTAAAGAAATCACGTACAAGATACTTATAAGAAACAATTTCCTGTATCCCAGTTATGTCTCATATATTCCCAAAAACTCTTTTTAATCACAATTTACCATCCTGTTATCTATATTATTTTCAAATACACCAATACCTCTTTTCTGTTTGTGGAAACTGAATGGTTTCAGTGGACTCTAGTTCGTCAGTAATTAACAGTTACACTTCTTAGTCTGAGTTCTTACCTTCTACTGTTTGTCCTTGATGAGTTGTTGCTGGAAGCCAATGGGATTCAGTCCTAAAAAACCAGTTGATTACAGCAAGACCTAGTTTGGAATATAATTCTGTTCTATTTTTTTGCCTTCCACTCTTCTCTGTCCTTCTGGTTTTTCCTGTTTTTTTTCTCTTTTTGCCTAGCCTTTCCTCACCTTGCCTTGCCTCCCCTCTGCCTTTCCCTCTCCCTTTACAATTTAGCTTAGGTATTTGTCTCCGTTTAAGGCTCAGGGCAACCCCCCATGGAGCAGAATTAGTTTCACCCCTCTTCCCCCTCCCCTCTTCCCTCCCAGGGGAGGAAGAAAGGCCTCACACAAAGTTGGAAAATTAAGATCACAACTTTTAACAGGGAGTAACAAAAGCAATATCAAAGGAAGGGAAATATACAGAGGTATTAAGAGGAGGCATATATACAAATATATACAACACCGATCCTCGGATGTTGTTGGATTCCTCCCGAGCCACATGGAGTTGTAGCAGCCACAGAGAGGTCCAGAGCCAGCAGCAATCCCAGCGAGGAGGGGGAGAGCGGAACTTCCTGTGTCCTTTTATAGAGTGTGTCAGGAAGGGGAGTGGAATAGCTGCTCCACCTGTCCCTCCCCTTCCCCAAACCTTAAACCACAACAGTATTAAATGAGTAAAAGACTAGAAAGAAACCACATAATTTAAATCCAAATTTGCAATTTCCTTCTGACAATCTTCTCTCAATTCAAAAATATCTAATACAAGGAATATCAGGTTTTATGTGTGTATTTGCATTTTATCACCTCTGAATCAGAGGGAGCTGTATTTCAGTCATCATGTATGGAAAAGCAAGATAGTAGGCTTCTAAGAGTTCAAACCACAATATTTGTTTGTTCCAGAAAAATGGGGGTGACACAAATTAAGAGCTGACATAGTGGACAGACCTTAGATTCCAGCACAGAAGACAGTTTTTTGTCATGCTACCTTAACAGCTATCTGAAAGTCCTAGGCAAATATATTTATATTTCTGTATCCTTAACAGCTTGGGCAGATCGGTTAATTTCGATATTTAGAGTAGCTGCTGAGGAAAAAAAAAGCTACAAATACATTTTCATGGGAATTTCATTACTGTCACCTTAAAACAACTGAAATAGCTGTAGTTTCTTTCTAATATCATTCTTCTTAACAAAGACAACAGACAGAAACAGGTATCTTTGGTCACACTACTTGGTCAGTAACTTCTCTTGTGGTTCAATCTGCAGACAGAAGAGCAACAACCACATTCCTCAGCCTGGGCACAGACCCTGGGGCACTGGGCTGGGCTCTGAAACCTGGGCAGGAGGGTCATGGCCTGAAGCTGATGGAGACAGTGGCCTTTTCTCTTGACATCCAGGAAAGACAGACAAGAAGGAGGGAAGGGAAGGGAAGGGAAGGGAAGGGAAGGG
>VYZX01029384.1:4213-14872 GCA_013401335.1 Brachypteracias leptosomus | reverse complement strand
GAAGGGAAGGGAAGAGAAGGGAAGGGAAGGGAAGGGAAGGGAAGGGACTCTTATTCAGGATCCTGTTTATTTCCAGAAGCAATTTCAGCCTTATGTTACACTGCAGAACAGAGAACCATACATCCATTTTTTGGCTTCTTCACTCATTTTCGGATTACTGTGTGAAGAAGAAAAACAATGCTAAGGGCTTTCATTTTTTTTTTTTTAATCTGAGATATTTCGTCTGAGACATGGGGTTGCTTTGAAAAATTCCTGTGTCCATCGGGTGGCAAATACAATTCTGAGTATCATGCAGAAATAAGGTAACACTACCTTTTGCTTTTCTAACTGGAGTGAAGTTCGTATAAGTTTTTATAACACAGTTTTGAATTACTGTATTTTCAGAAATATTCAAGAGGATTCAGAGATACTGCTGATTGCCTCAGGCACTGTATGTTTTGCCTTCAGCTGCCCCACACACACATCAAGCTTTTCTGCTTAAAGCTTCTGGGTTGTACAGAGAAGGCTTATGTTCAGACCTACAGTGACATGGAAAACTACATCAAATTGCTTCTTTCTAAAATGTTCTTGTTCACTTGTTTGTGCTACATTTTATGACTAATTTTTAACTTCTGACTATGTAAGATTTGTGTTATACAAAAGGAGTTAACACAGCATCTTATTATCCAAATCTATCATATTGTATGCCATAGACTATCATTCCAAAAGACTTTAGGGTTTAGCAATTATATTAGTAATATATAATTTACCACAGAAAAACAGTAGCCAGCAAACTCATTTCCTACCCCTACAATTGTTTATTTTCCCTGGATAAGACAAAACTGACAAACAAGCTCTTCCCTATAACTCTAATAAAAGATTCCATTTGTAGCACTGTGAAAAAACAAAAGTGCTCTACCAACAGGGTAGAGCTGTGGATCTCAACTTGAACCATTTCAGCTTTCATGTCCATTAACTCTCTGGCTGTCCTGCTGAGGCAGTCATCAGGATTGCCAATAGTGATGGTGTTTATACTGAGAGTGTTTGTCCAGAAGCAAACTAAAAACATTAACTAACATAAAGGCTAGTGATTTTGAAACTGCAGTCCTCAGATTTGTGAGAAATATGTTCTGAAACAATTTTTATGTTTTTCAGTGGGATCAGAGGAAGGCTTTAAAAGGCATCCTTAACTTTTCTCTGATTAAATGCTGAATGCTTTGTAAGTCCTTTTAATACAGTTTGAGTAGTATTTTAAAAAAATTGCAAAAATTTGAAGCATTTTGAAGTGAAGATTAGAAAAATTTCCTGAGAGTTCAGGAAAGAGATTATAGTCTGTGGGTGTACTTTGGATCTTGACACTATAGTCATCATTTTATTAATCACAGAATCATAGAATGGTTTGGGTTGGAAGGGACCTTAAACATCATCCAGTTCCAACCCTCCTTCCATGGGCAGAGACAGCTCTCACTAGACCAGGTTGCTTAAGGCCCCATCCAACCTGGTCTTGAACACATCCAGTGTTGGGGCTACAAGGCATTGTAAAAAGTCCCTCCCCAGTCTTATTGTAGGCCTCCTTCAGATTCTGGAAGTCCACAATGAAGTCTTCCTGGAGCCTTCTCTTCTCCAGGCTGAACAAGCCCAGTTCACTCAGCCTGTCTTCATAGGAGATATGTTCCAGCCCTCTGATCATCTTTATGGCCCTCTTCTGGACCCACTCCAACAGATCTACGTCCCTCTTTTATTGGGGGCTCCAGAGCTAGACACAATACTCCAGAAAGGGTCTCATGAGAGCAGAGGGGGACAATCACCTCCCTTAACCTGCTGACCACACTTCTTTTGATGAAGCCCAGGATATGGTTAACTTTCTGAACTGCACTCGTACATTGATGGCTCATGTTGAGCTTTTCATCAACCAGCACCCCTCAAGTCTTTCTCCTCAGTACTGCTTTTGATCCACTTACTGCTCAGTCTGTATTTGTGCTTGGGATTGTCCCAACTTCATGAGGTTGGCATGGCCCAACCTCTCATGCCTGTCAAGGTCCCTCAGGATGGCATCCCTTCCCTTCAATGTGTCGACCATACACACAGCTTGGTGTTGTCCACAAACTTGCTGAGGGTGTACTCAATCCCACTGTCTGTGTTGCCGACAAAGATGTTAAATAGCAGTGGTCCCAGTATTGATCCCTGCAGAACACCACTTGTCACTTGTCTCCATGTGGACATTGAGTCATAGAATCATAGAATCATAGAATGTTTTAGGCTGGAAGGGACCTCTAGAGGTCATCTTGTCGAACCTCCCTACACAAGTAGGGACATCTCTACCTAAGTCAGGCTGCTCAGAGCCCCATCAAGCCTGGTATATATAGGATCTATGATTCTATGATTCTATATATACCTAATCCTCATTATCAAGATCATCCTACTTAAAGACAAAGTTAATATAATGCAAATGCCTAAAACAGTATGTCACCTATTCTGGCATGTTTGCATTTCCCTGAAAAGTGGTGATTTTGCATTTCTCAGTAAATATTATCTACACCTTTATCACAGCTCATGGATGCTCTGTTTTGTAAATTAACAAATAGCCTGTTGATACCACTGAACATGTAGAGGAATTAGGTCCTGCTTGTACCTCAATCTTTTTTTCCAGAATTCATATAGGATGCTGTATGTAAGAAATGGAAGGATTTATATCTTTGATGCAGTTCTAGATCAATAAAATTATTCCAATGATCTTTTTCTCAGTGATTTTTTAATGTAAGTATATACACTCACAAATCAAACGCACATTTTAATTTCATTGCTGTTGTTAGTAAGCAATCTTAGTAAAGATCCACAGTTCAGGGGAAAAAAAAAAAACAGTCATGTGCTTGACACCAACAGTCAAGGAGTGCTTATTTTCTTTAGTCTGGGATGCTGGATTCTCCCAGGACAAAACAGCCAACACAAAGTTGTTCTCCTAGTCTTGTTTTTGTTTCTCATGAATATCCATAAACGAACTAATATAATTAGCAATCATTTATTTAAGTGACCAAGTTAACTAATTAGATTTTGCTAAGGGACAGCCATTCAGAGAAGTACATTAATTTATTTTTTACTCATCAATCTTGCAAACAGAGAGGATCTACCTATTCTTACTCACACAATAGTGTTGATCTGCTAAATGCCTCCATAGTTTTACAGCAATGGTAGACATCCATCTTGCTTCAGGAAATGCTAGTTCAGGTCCCTTGATAACTTGAAAGATTACAGGCATAAGAATGAGTATGCAAGAAACTTGCATAATTAAACAAAAATAATTAGATTAACAAAATGCATAGGATTAATCTTTACTCAGGCTATTTACGTATTGATTTTTAAGTTTAAATTCAAATGGAAGTGGAAAAAGTGATGAAAGCCAAATGTGTTCTTCTTAAATCACATTTTTATAATGTAGAACAATACTATGATACTAATAGAAGTAGATTTTTAGGCAAATAGTCACGTAATATGTCAGAGTTAAGTTCCACATCAGATATTAAAACAATATCAACAAAACAGGGAGAATTAATTTATCCATCTCTGACAGCTGCTTTGTCATAATACAACAGTTTTGTAAATATAGTGCATTTAAATCTACAGACTATGGGATGCAAATCACTCTAAATTCAATTCATGAATAGGGGAATACATCTAGAAATGGGGATCAGAGGAGTGTAGTAAAACCACAGTGTCTTCTGAATAGCTTCTAATGGGCAACAAAATGTACTTTTTTCTTATCATCACACCTCTATCAACCTACACATGCTGTTTAAAGGAGATATTTATACAGTGAGTTTTATATTAAGCACTATATAGGACTAATATTTTGTTTTGGTAACATATTTATATTTTTCTGAAACTATAGTATGTTAATGCTCCAGATACTCCAACCTACACAGTAGCACAAAGTAGTATTTCTATTCATATGTTGCTACAAAAAATACTTTCTGGAGATCATCAAGCTGACATCTTTCAAGTTTTAAAAAGCTAGCTGCCAATAAATATATCTATTTGAATTATTTTCTTTACTGTTACATTTGTCAGCAAGCTGAAATGAGGCTACAGTAATGTATATTCTTTGCACTAATAATAAAAAAAATATAAAACAAGCAAAAAACTCTGACAAACTGTGATATGTGTGTTTTTTTCTAGTTGTACTCTGATTCTATGAGTTGATTAGGACTTCAAAGTACCAGAAGAACAAGTCTTATGTTTAACTAATATTTAGATGACACTTTTCAAGAAAGAGTAGGTTTGCTTAACTTTCACCATTGATTATTACAAGAAATGAGTAGATATTAGCATAAATATGCAGATGTCCCAAAGATTGGATTGTCTTCTCCTAATTTTGGAATATCCACTATCAAACTGAGTATTCCACTTTCATCAGTGTCTTCACTCTCAAAAGCAAAAGCAATTCTACAGAAACTACCCCAGATGAGAAGAATAAGAAGTAAAAACCTGGCAATACATAATTTTTGGGTTGTGTTTTCATTTTCTAGGCCTGGGACAGATCAAAGTCAATAGAGCACTTTGATTTCTTCAACATTCTCCCTGTGGATGACATTATCAAGGGACACATAAAATACATTCTACTATGCTCCAGACTGTGGCAAACCAACTGAAGAAGGACTTCTGGGAAATATAACAAAATATAACAAAAGATGTGAGCCTATTATACCTTCAGAACAGTACAAACGGGATCAGGAATTGAATCATATGGAACTTTGTAGTCTGAGTGTCACATTTTATTTTTGATGAAAGCCAAAAGCTTGTTTCAGCCACGAGCTGAAATGCTGAACTGATGAAAGACCCACTTCTCTTACGTTATTATTTAATGATCTCAAAGCCAGACTTTGAATTTCTTGATTATCCAAATACAGAAAATATTTTCTATAGCCTTTATCTTGCTCCTTTCTTCTCATAGCTATATAACTGCAGGGCTGGTACAAGGTCTGACAGTCTCCTGTGAATTGCTAATCTGCCATGCTAAATAGGTTTTGGGTTTCTGTGGAGCACATCAAGATTTGAAGACATCTTATTTGCCTAAAAAGTGGAGGAAAAAGGACATTATTATTGCTCTGTTAGTTAATGAGCCTTGATCTTAGGCTACACAAACATGAACTCTGAATTGTCTATTCCATTTTTTGTTGAGAAAATAATTAACGAATTGGGGAAAAGTGTTAACATTATAGTAAAGTAATAATGAATCAATAATTTAACCAAAATAATTTATGAAGTCTGACTTATCTGGAGAGTCCTGTTGGAGATCTAAAAATGAAAACCAAACCAACCAAATAAAACCACAAATCTCTAATTCCCCAAAACCTCTTTTTTACAGTACAGAAAATGAGAAACAAGGATATGTGAAGTATGCCTGCTTTTTCAAACAAGCAAAAGTTATTAATTTCCTTGGGTTTTAGTTACGTACTTTTCTTACAATCATCTACTTTTCAATCTGACCCACAAAACTAGTAAGCTTAATTTATAACTATCTTATCCAAATACCATACTTAGGTATATAAACATATATTTATAGTTTAGAAACAGATGTCAGGAGGCTTTTTGTTCTTGTCATTGACATTTTTAAAGTTGTAAAGCTTGATCAGAATCTGTAGACAGTATTCTTTCCTACCAGAGACTTTACTGTAACCAGAGGAAAGAAAAAAAAAATGTTTTGGATACATCATGACAAATTAAAATCAGAATCAGTGTTAGCACACTGGAACTTTTTGCTTCAGCTCTAGTTATTCTTCCTCCACTGCCAGCCTGCCCCACGCCTTCTTAGTCCTTCCTTTTCTACATTGTTTTGAAAAATAAAGCTACAGTAGGATAAAGTAAAGGAAAACTTTATAAGTTAAAGGAGAAGATGTATCTGGGATTTTCTTTCTCAAAGTCCCTATAAAATTGTGTCAACTAATGTTCAGCACTTGCTCTGAAATGAAGATTAATGGTTAAGTGAGAAGTTTGAGTTGCATAAGCTTTTATTAGCCATCTGTTTAAACAAGAAAATAAAATGTCCAAGCTTAGAAGGTGTTTTATTTCAGCAGAAAAGAGAAAGGCAGGGAAAGATAAAAATTGAACAAAGAAACAACAAAAAATGTCTTTTTTATTTAATGAACTGTTTTGTTATAAGTGATTATTACTTTTAGAAATATTTATTCTGAGATTTGGTTAAATTACCAGCACTCTGCAAGGATCCAGTTTTCTTGTAGAGCAGTTCACACGAGACTGTGTCTGATCAGGGATTATGCTGCTTTTTTTTTTCCGTACTTGGCAAGATACCTCAGAAATTTTACAGACCCAAGATAACAACTTTGAAGTTGGATGAAACATAATCCTTGAATAAAATCAATATAAGACCCAAGATTTTGATACAAATCATACACAATATATTTCAGAAAACATACTAAGGAAGGGAAGAATACGCAACTAATCCAAAACCTTAAGGGTTCTAAAACCAGTTGGTTTATTCTTTAAGAAAAACAGAAAACTTTGCTTTAAGCTATACAGCTCTTCCAGATAAAAATGTATATAAAGGTGTCCTGCAGGGATGCCATAAATTCATGACAACTAAATGTGCTATGCTGTTGAGGTTTAGGGTCAATCCACCTACAACAGATGCTCTCTGTTAACCCCTTCCCCCTTCCCCAATTAGAGGAAGACAAAGAGAATAAGGGAGAGAGACTTATGTCTTCCTCCCATCCTAAATGTGAGAGGAAGGGAATGAGAGAGAGAAGCTTCTGGAATAGAAAAGAAAACTAAAACAGCTTTAATTAAGATAATAATAATAAAAATGAATATATAAATATATACAAAACGAGTATCAAACCCAACCTCCCCCTGATGGCAATTACATCACCACTGAGGCTGTAGAGCAGGAACTGGCAAAGTCCCAGACTGGGCTCAGCAGCTGATGGGTACCGGGTTCAGGAGATGAGTTGAGGAACACAAGAATTGAAGTCAGGACTGAAAAGTGAAGGCCGAAGGGAAGGGATGGGTTCACTGAAGGAAAAACAAGAAGGCCCCTAAAGGAAGAAGGAGGTTGAGACCCTCATGATCCCTCAGCTTTGTACTGAATATGATGTATACAGGATGGAATATCTCGTTGGTTAGTTTAGGATCACCTGTCCTGGCTACTCCTCCCCATAGGTGCAGACTTTCACTTTCTTGACCCACATTGTGGTACACAAGATCTAGCAGTGATCTTGGTCTGCATATCAATCCTTGGTAGTAACTCTAAACATTGAGCATTATCACTGCTAGAAGCAGACACTGTCTGAAAACATGCTGTTAACTTCAGAAAATGCAGTGAGTTAACAGAGACTCATATGAAAAGTAAAATCTCTGAACAGAACTGGTTTGGTTCTAACTCAAACCAGGACATAGGCCATGCTATGCTATGCTGTGCTGTGTTATGTCCAAACATAAATAAAAAGCATATTTGGTTACCTTGGGCATATTTTCTTCTGTGAACATAGGAAATTTATTTTGCATCTATTAACTTATAGAATCATAGAATCATCAGGGTTGGAAGGGACCTTAAAGATCATCTAGTTCCAACCCCCATGCCATGGGCAGGGACACCTCCCACTAGAGCAGGTTACTCAGAACCCCGTCCAACCTGGCCTTAAAAATTTCCAGGGATGGGGCTTCCACCACCTCTCTGGGTAACCTGTACCAGTGTCTCACCACCCTCATGGGGAAGAACTTCTTCCTAGTGTCTAATCTGAATCTACCCACCTCTAGTTTTGATCCATTCCCCCTAGTCCTACCACCACTCAACATCCTAAAAAGTCCTTTGCCAGCTTTCTTGTAGGTCCCCTTAGGATACCAGAAGGTCACAATAAGGTCCTCTCGGAGCCTTCTCTTCTCCAGACTGAATAACCCCAACTCTCTTAGTCTATCCTTGTAGAAGAGGTGCTCCAGCCCTCTGACCATCCTCGTGGCCCTTCTCTGGACGCGTTCTAGCATGCCCATATCTTTCTTGTAATAGGGGCTCCAGAATTGGACACAGTACTCCAGATGGGGTCTTACTAGAGTGGAGTAGAGGGGAAGAATCACCTCCCTCAACCTGCTGGCCACGCTTCTCTTGATACAGCCCAGGATACGATTGGCTTTCTGGGCTGCAAGTGTACACTGACGAGTCATGTTCAGCTTCTCATCTACCAGTACCCCCAAGTCCTTTTCTTCAGGGTTGCTCTTAAGCCACTCACTGCCCAGCCTATATCAGTGCTTGGGATTGCCCCAACCCAGATGCAGGACCTTGCACTCGGTCTCATTGAACTTCATGAGGTTGGCATGGGCCCACCTCTCCACCCTGTCAAGGTCCCTCTGGATGTCATCCCTTCCCTCCAGTGTGTTAGCCCCACCACACAGCTTGATGTCGTTGGCAAACTTGCTGAGGTTGCACTCAATGCCACTGTCCATGTAGCCAATGAAGACGCTAAACAAGACCAGTCCCAGTACTGATCCCTGAGGACTCCACTTGTTACTGGCCTCCACTTGGACATGGACCCATTGACAGCCACTCTTTGGGTGTGGCCATTTTCAATCAAGGGAAAATATATGCTTTGAGAAACAATATATAATTTTCTGCTATTTTCAGGCATTCTTATTGTTGGTGGAGGTTTTGGTTGGGCTTTTTTTTCTCCTTCTGTTCTTACCATTTTGATTTCATCCTCTTCTGGCTTTGAATTGCATATGAACAGCTGCATTTTGAGTCCTAATTCATTCTTCACATTCAGGTGCAAATTCCAGTAACCGAGTTGTAAGGTAGTAAAGGAATAAATTAAAGTGGCTAGACTCCTGTTGGGGGGAAAAACCCAAGTTTTTTGGTAACATAAAAGTAAAATTAGATGTGTTTACAAACATAACAAGCTTATGGAAGCTTAGAGATGAAACAAAAATTATGTTTCTAAACCATTTTGATGAATGCAGTCTAGATGGCCTTACTGAAAGCTAAAACCAATCTTTCTGTCTTGCCACTAGTATTTCAGAATTATTTCATTTTCCTGACCACCATTTCAGCCTTTTGTATGTATTAATTAGGTAACATTGTCTTGTTATTAGATGTTATGTCAAGATTATATTTTTTCTTGCAGCTGACAGATAATAGCTGAATGGACACACACAAATACTGTACCTTAAAGTACCCTTTACCTGCAGTCCTTAATGAATTATTTGGTATGAAATGGAAGAGTTGAACTGGTCACTTGCCTCTCTCCCTTCACGGGGTAGCTCCTGAATTAATAGCGTGCCACAGGCTCCTCAGAAGAGACTGTGTAGTTGTATTTCATGGGGACTATGTCCATACTGGTAGTGTAACTAGTTCTGATCAGGGTGAAAACCACCTTTAGGTGCCTTTCTGCTAGATACAAAACCAAATCTTTGTCTTCAATGGAAAGTTTGATCTATCTGCATCAAATTAAAACAAGCAACCAACCAAGCAAACAAACAAAAAAAAAAATCATATGTAAGTTATAAATACCTAAATAAAAGTAGTAAAAAGTTAAAAGTGTTAATAAGTAGTTCTGAAAATACTGCTTCTATCATACTGAACCACTTCACTTGTTTGATCATTTCTTAATATCCAAACTTATGAACTGTTAGCATAGGCAATAGCAAAAAATTGTCACCTACCGAGAACATGTATTATCATGTCATCATATAGGTCATCATAGAATCATGGCATCATTTAGGTTGGAAAAGACCTTTAAGATCATAAAGTCCAACCTCTAACTAGCACTTCCAAGTCCACCACTAAACCATGGCACAAAGCACCACATCTACACATCTTTCAGAGACTCCAGGAGTGGTGACTCAGCCACTTCCCTTGGCAGCTTTTTCCAGTGCTTGATAACTCTTTTGGTGAATATATTTTTCCTAATATTCAATCTAAACCTCCCTAGTGCAACTTGAGCCCATTTTCTCTTGTTTTAACATTTGTTACATGACACCTACCTCACTACAACCTCCTTAAAGGGAACTGTAGGAAGTGATAAGGTCTCCCATGAATCTCCTTTTCTCCAGACTACATAACCCCAGATTCCTCAGCAGCTCCTCATTAGACTTGGACTCTAAACCCTTTACCAGCTTCATTGCTCTTCTTTGGATACGCTCCTTAATGTCCCTCTTGTAGTGAGGGGCCCCACAGTATTCAATGTGTCTCTCTAGTGGTAAGTACAGGGAGACACCTCCCTAGTCTGCTGGCCACAGTATTTCTGATAAAAGTCAGGATGCTATTGGCCTTCTTAGCCACCTGGGCATACTGCAGATTCATATTCAGCTATTAACCAACATCCCCAGGTCTCTGGAAATGTTCAGAGAGAAAAATCCTTTTCTGCCAGGCAGCTTTCCAGCCACTCTTCTCCAAGACTATAACCTTGCATGGGGTTGTTCTGACCCAAGTTGTTCTGACCTGGCACTTGGCTATGTAGAGCCTCATATAATTAATTGGCTTTGGATGATTCATCTAGCCTGTCCAGATCCCTCTGTAGAGCTTTCCTTCCTTAAAGCAGANTTCATTCTGCTCCCTGTTCCTGCCTTCCAGCTCAGGGGACTGTGTACCCAGAGAACAATTGGTCTTACTATTAAAGAGTTAGTTGAAGGCATTCCGCTACCTCAGCCTTTTCCTCATCCTTGGTCACTGTATTCCCC
>VYZX01029382.1:0-36724 GCA_013401335.1 Brachypteracias leptosomus | reverse complement strand
TGCAAGTGTCACTGATGGCTCATGTTGAGCTTCTCATCCATGAGTACCCCCAGGTCCTTTTCTCCAGGGATGGTGCTGCACACCTCATCCAGCCTCACCCTGTGTGAATTCTCCAGCATCTCCCTCCTCTCCCTGCAGCCCGTGGCTGTGCTGCTGCAGCCGAGCTGTGTGCTGGTGTCTGTGCCATTGATCATGCCAGCAGCACCAGAGCAACTGGAAAAAGTGTCTGGAATTTATCACCTGTGGCAGGAGCTTTTGTCTGTAATAAAAAACCATTTTCCCCCTCCTCTTCTAGTGCTTTCCCCTTTCCCTCCTCTCATTATTATTATTATTATTAAGCAGCTTAATGCCATATGTCTTGCTGCTCCATAAATAACCCCTGTAATCAAACAGCACTGGGTAAATGGGCAGTGCAGCTTGTGCAATTTGTTTGACAAAATGAATCCAGAAGAATATGAGTCTGTGGAGGAAAGACAAATAAAGCAGCTTGGATGAATGTGTTAACCAAGAGAAAAAACAGCTTGGCAGAGAGGCTGCTGCTATATTTATACACGCAAATGGAGTTTGGGGCTAATTGATTAAAAATAGAGTGTGGAACTTGCCAGAATGGCCAGTGCCTTAGGGAGGGATGGCAAGAAACATCCTTGGTAGGGTTGTGGAGAGGAGCTGGGTCAGGTTTGGTCAGGGGGTTTTAGATCTTCCTGCAAGTCCAGTGAAAATCATCAGGTGCTTGTTGACTATTTGATCTTCTGGGCTTTTTTTATGCCTTTCCTCTGCAAGTGTTCAGCAGACTTTCCTTTCAGCATCAGTTCTCTGGTCTTGTTGGTGCATTTTAATCCCTTGTGGGGGAACCAGGAGTCCTGACTCCCTGGTCTGGGGCTGAGGAGGTCAAAGCTGGGTACTGGCAAAAATATTCCAGCCAGAACATCCGTGGTTCCAGCTGGGAGATCCAAGCCAACCATGCTGGCAAATGGGTTATGGCTGGCCAGGGGATGATGTTGCCTGGCTGGGGGACAGGCAGCAGGGGAGACCAATTCAAGCCCCTGTGGGCTGGGAAAACCTCTGTATGGAAGCTCAGGGGGACCCTCAGTCTCTGCAGTTGCCGTGTAGCTGAGATTCAGGCTGGGCCTGATGAGCTTTATTTGGTTGTTTCCTGCTAGAGGAAAATTCTAGGGCCAGAAAGGGCGTGTTGGGAAGCACTGCAGGCTGAGCAGAGCTCTCCAGCCCTGGGGGATGCTCAGAGTGCTCCAGGAGGAGTGGCTGGGGGAGGCTCAGCCTTTTAGCACCCTCGAAGGCAGTAAGGGATGTGGAGAAGCTTTGCCTGTTTTCACTGTGCCCTCCTACTCTGTGTCTGCTACAGGGGAACGTGACTCGGCATCCAGCTTTTCTCTGCTTGGAGGCACAGGCTGGATTGTTCCCCCTCTGCAGCTAAGGAGGGAGGGAGGTGGAACCAGCCCAACGCTGCTCCAGCTGCAGGTGAGGCTGGTTCAGCTGCAGACCCCCTGAGCCTGCTGAGCAAAAAGCCCAGCTTTGTCCTGCTGGAGCTGGGAGCACCCTGGACAACCTCTCAGCTGCTTTCCCAGGCAGGCACTTCAGTATTCCCTGGACAGGGTGAGCCCCAGGGTATGTCTGAGGTGACCTGCTTGCTGGGGAGGCCCTTCAGAAGGAGGTGTCTGAAGGAGGACCATGGACTGGAGCACCTCTCCTATGAGGACAGACTGAGAGAGTTGGGGTTGTGCAGGCTGGAGAAGAGAAGGCTCCCAGGGGACCTTCTGGTGGCCTTCCAGGATCTGAAGGGGGCTACAAGAAAGCTGGGGAGGGACTTTTGAGGCTGTTGGGTAGTGGTAGGACTGGGGGGAATGGGTCAAAACTAGAGGTGGGGAGATTGAGATGAGATGTTAGGAAGAAGTTCTTGGCCATGAGGGTGGGGAGACACTGGCCCAGGTTGCCCAGAGAGGTGCTGGAAGCCCCATGCCTGGACATTTGGAAGGCCAGGCTGGCTGGGGCTGTGAGCAACTGATGTAGTGGGAGGGGTCCCTGCCCATGGCAGGGGGGGTGGAACTGGAGGGTCTTTGCGGTCCCTTCCAACCCTGACAATTCTCTGGTTCTATGAGGTATCTTTGCTTCAAGATGTCTCTGCTGTCCAGGAACACGCAGGCACATGAGGTGCCAGAGGGAGGGCTGGGCATGGAGCATCCCCCAGGTGGCAGGAGGGAAAGGCAGAGCACTGGGAGCTCCCACAGAGCTCCCAACCTGAGGAGCAGCTCCCGGCTGGGTGTGACCCTAATGAAACCACAGCAGATGTGGGGTACCCAGGGTTTGGAGCTCTCAGCCCTTTCCACCAGCCCTGCCTGACCCTGGGCTGCATTCCTTTTATTAAAGGTGAACTTTGCCTTTCTCTTCTGGGCAAGGTCCTTCTGAGAATTCCTCCGATGCTTGTGCAGAAGGAGCTGAGCAGGGCCTGGCACCAGCCCTCTGGTGTGACTGGGTTTGTTGGGAGGTCTCTGCCCTCCTGAACATCTCTCTGCAGCCACTGCTGCAAGATGTACCTGAGTATATGAGCTTCTTGGGGCAGGAATAGCTGAGCTATGCCTTGAGTCATCTCCACCAGTGCTATCTGCAGCCTCTTCCTTGTGAAATCCACCCCAGAAGATAGTGAGAGCTGCCTTAGCCTGGGAAAAGCTGCAACCTAGAGAAATCCCTTTACACTGCAGCAGGGCCCTGCCCCTTCTCCACCATCAGGTGGCAATACAGGGCTGGGATGTGCTCGGAGCAGGAATGAAGGTGAATTTTTCATTGATGAGAAATACCTCGGCTGCTGCTCCCTGCATCTCACCTTTTACAGACTTACCCCTTGTCCGTGTCAGCTGAGGAGCTAAATTTTTAATCAAAGAAATGATGTTTTTAGGGAAGGGAGGTGTGTAGAGGAGGATGTTTTCCTACCTCATCACCACCTCCTGCCCTCTGAGCACCTGAGCTGTCTTTGCTCTGCCTTTGCAAACACGGTGCTGTCCTGCAGGCTGGAAGGGAAGCCCCTGGGGTGACCTGCACCCTGGGATGGAAAAAGCAGAGGCTGTTGCTCCTGGAGACCTTTGAGCTGAGCTGTGCTGGAGGGAGAGGCAGACAAGGCTGCAGTGCAGGTGTGGGACTGAACATCCACCGGGAGGGATCCTGGCTCATTAGTCGAGGAAAGCTCTCTCCTGTCTGCTCCTCTCCCCCTCCTCCAAGTGGGAATGCAGCCCCCACCACCCCCACTCCTGGTGTACACGAGGATTCTTTTGTGAATGGCAAGCTGAATATTTTAAACAAACACTGCTTCAAATCTATAATTTATGGGCAGAGCTTCAGAAGAGGAGCTCAGTTGTCTCGTGGTGCTGGGGGTGGCTCCAGCTCCATCTGCAGCAGCCCCCACTGCTCCGTTCCCAGTCAACCAGCATAAAGGATTAGCCTTGGGCAGGGCAGCCACAGAGCAGCTCCCAGAAAACTCCCACTTCGGAACAAAGAGAAACTGGATTGTCTTCTCCTGCAGGCAGGAGCAACCCTGAGCCCTTCCCCAGCACCTGCCCCTGTCCTCCTGCTACCTCCCCTGGGGGCAGCTGGCTGGGCCCCAGGGTACGGCTCAGAGCTGGGCTAGGAACCTGCAGCCTTCCCCCAAACCCTCTGGGTGCAAGATGTTGGCTCCTGCTTGGGGTGATACAGCAGCTTTGTGGCCCCTCTGCCTTCCCCTGCCAGCCAGTTTTGGTGCTTGGAGCGGGACCAGGCTCCTGCCTCTTCCCTTTCTTGGCACTGTTTCAACTGCTCCCTCCTCTTCCTCCTTCACCAGCCCTGCATCCTTAGGTGGGGGGTGTTGGGGCCCAGGAGTCCTGCTCAGAGGGACCCCCTGACCTTGGTCCTGGGGCTTTTGGCCCAGGGAAAGGAAGGAGGCAAGTGAAGAGGAACCAATGGCCATTTTTGGGGGTCACTGCAGAGACAGTGATTGCAAAGAAGGGTCTCCTGCATGGGCTTGGAGTTCAACCCTGAGGGAGCCAGGGCACAGATGAGGAGTCTGAGCTCACAGAGGCTGAACTCTCAAAGCTGGCTGGCTGGACATGATGGGGAGCTGAACCAGGACCTGAGCTTGAGCTTAAAGGTACTGCTGGGCAGCAGGAGCCCCCAGGTCCCCAGGAGAAGACCCTGCCCCTGCTGCTGTTCTCCCCTCTCTGCCCCTGCATGTTCTCCTGAGCTGCATGGGGGAGGATTCCAGGCTTGTTCCTTAATGGGAGTGGAGAGACTTTTGCTTCGATTAATTAATTTGCTGCTCTTCCCCATTTTCAGGGCCATCTTTTATTCATGGCCAAGTGGTGCAGGCACTGCTGCTTGCTGCCTTCTCAGAATGCTACCATTAATATTTCATCCCGGAGCCTGCTCGTGCAGAAGAGAGCTGTGTCCCAGCTACCTGCCTCTTCCCACTGATCTCCTGCCCTGGCCCAGCTCACATTCCCCCCTTCCAGCCCAGACTCTCCTCACCATCTGTACAGCCTCTCCCCAGCTCGTATTCCCTGGCAATTAAATGTAGCACATGAAGAGCTGGGGCTTGCAGCTCATGTTCTTTGTCTTGCCTCAGCCTGAGCGTGCTGGGCCATCTCATGTCAACTAGATATATATATATTTTATTTTATTTTTGCCTTGAAAGGTTGGACCAGATGATCCCTGAGATCCCTTCCCACCTCCAATTCTTCTTCTCCAATTCCCTTCCAGTTCTTCTGTGGTGCTGGGTAATCAGCCCTGTGCAGAGGTTGCTGTGATTCCTGTGGTTGTAACCACTGGGAACGACTTGTTTTGATATAAATCAGCAGGGAAGGGGAGTGATCTGTATTCTATCCTGCTCCCAGGAAAGCAGGGAAAAGCAGAGGACCTGGATTTCAGCTGCCAGAGGAACAGTGTAGTGCTGTGGCTGCAACCTGGGAGGAGAAAAGGCTGCTGAAGAGGTAACCCTGGCTCTGCCTGGCAGAGGAGCAGCAGAAAGGATGAAAAGAAGCTCTCTCCTGGTCCTTCACCTCTCTCCTGGCTCCTGTGCATGCACTTCCAGGCAGTTCTGAGCTCTGTGGAGCTCCAGGGCCAGGAGCAGCCTTTGCTTGCAGCTTCTGCTGCCCCAGCAAGATGCTTGGTGTGAACAAGGGCAGGGCACAGAGCAGCGTGTGGAGTGGCACTTCATTTACTGGATGGCAGCTCCATAATCATCTGCAAATAAAAAGACTGTGAAGTTGCTGTACTGGGAGTTGGTGGAAGCCTTTGCAGCCAGGCAGGTGGCTCAAAGGAGCATCTCCTTGCTGGATGGGGGAGTTCCTGGGTTTTGCTTGGGCTTTGTCATTTGATTTATTTTTTTTTTTCTTCTTCACTGGAAGTTTTAAGGATTCTTCAGAGGACCTGATGGTTCATTCCCCGTTGCTGTCTTCAGGACCAATGTACCCTACACGTTGTGTTTGGGGCTCTCAGCAATACCCTGATCTCAGGCTGTTGCAAGGAGGCAGGTTAATGGTGGTTCAGATCTAGCTTCCAGGGGTGCTTTTCATGTCTCTGTGAGCCTGTGGGTTGGGGAGGACACACTTTTACTCCTTTCCCACCTTGCAGAGGAGGCAAACAGGGGACTCTGGGGATGCCCACATTGCCTTAGGTGCTCAGGGAGGGCCTGTTTCAATGAGGAGCTGATCCTGTTCCCCACAGCAAGATCTCTTTGACACTGGGGCTAGTGGCTGGGATACCTCCTCCCTGATTGGAGTGCTGGTTCTGGCTGGGAAATGCTTGGCAGCTCTTGTGGGATGGGAGCAGAGGCCTCTCAAGGTGTCAATTCCTGATACATCATCCATCTCTTGAAGAGCAAGATAACACAGCAGCTCATGAACTGTATGTCCCAAGCCCTCTGGCTTGGAATAAACAGGCTCTGCCTGCCCTGAAGTGCTTTAGGAGTCACCAAACCAAAGCTCCATCTTCAAAGAGGTCCCAAAATTGGGGAGGGAAAAGGTGTGTCTGCTCTGAACTGAGGCATTTGGGAAAGAGCTGGAGGGTCAAGGTCCCAACCTTTACCCTGTGGCCCCAGGAGCCTGGGGGGAGTCAGGGACAGAGAGGGGAGCTGGGAGCAACTGGGGAAGGGTGGAGAGCATGTGCAGGTGAGTGTGCACTCACAGGTGTAGTGGGGACGTGTTCAGTTAAGGGGATGTAGCTGCAGGTTGTGGGATGTGGGGGCTGCGAGTGGCAGAATCTCCACAGCCTCATTAAACCCTCACGTCCAAATTAAATGTCAGATTTGCATATCAGTTCTGTGTTTTCAGGCCCATTATGCAGCAGGCAGGAAGAAGTACATGGTGTGTGTGGGGGGTTGCTGGGGGAATCCAGCAGGGAACACAAGCCCTGGTGGCTGCTGGATTGTGAGGACACCCCAAGGAGAATGCCCAGCAGGGTGGAGGAGGAGGAGCTGGGGACAAGGCAGCAGTGGGCTGGGGTTATGCTCTGCAGTGTGAGCAGCCTATGATCTTCACATTTCAAAGCAATTCACAGAGCAGGACATGGCCCAGCCCAGTTTGCCCATCTGTGCCTCGTTTGATAGTTGGGGAAACTGAGGCACGGGGAAAGGAGGTGGCAGATTGACCTGGCAAAGCCTCTCTGGGGATAAGGCACAGGACACATCAGATGCTGTTGTGCTGATGGGAGCAAGCTGCAGGGTGCCCAGCACTTCTACAGCTCTGGTTGGAGAGCTTCATCTCCGGGAAACCCTTTACAAGTTCCCCCCAGGCTGGATTCCAGTAAGCTCTTGTTTTAATCCGGATTTAATTACCTGTAAAGACAGACAAGCTTCTTACTTGCTCTTGGGAAGCCCAGCCAGCAGGGTAGCTTCAGGTGTTGGTCCAAAGCCAAACTGCAGCCCAGGTAGGTGAGCCCCTGAAGTGTGCAGGAGTTTCCACTGGGGATGGAGATGGAGAAACGTGTCAAGGAGCTGAACTAAGCAGCACCTGAGAGAGGCTGATCCCCCTTTGCAGGCAGCAGGAGGTTTACTGGGCTTTGTAGTTGGATGCCTGTAATCCCAGAGAGGCTTCTGCCAGGGGTCTGGCTGCAGAGCAGGGGGTGGCAGCAGCAGAGAGATGTTTCCTAACACTGTGCTGGAAAGTGAGTAGATAAAAGCAGGATGGGTGGCAGGTACTTCTGTTCTGTGAGGTGACAGGAGCAGAGCAAAATCCTCCTTCTTCACCACCCCTCCTCAGGCTGGACCAGAGAGGAGGCTCCTAAAGGATTAGCATGATTGGAGAGCATCACTTGGGGGTGAAGGTGAGACAGCGTTTCTTGCTTCAGGGAAAGAACCCTTGTCCCCTGGGAACGCTGTTGTGTGTTGCTCCAGAGTCCCTGCTGGGACCTGGAGTCAGGCAGACTGTGTCTCCAGTCCCTGGAGTGAGATGTCAGGCAAGAAGGAAGGCTGAGGGCTCTGCAAAGCCTGTGCCTGCTGTCCCACACAGCTGGGAAACATGTCACATCCCTAACGGGCCAGATGCTGAACATCCTTAGAAGGTCAAACTCAGATGGCAGAAAAGCCTCCTGGCTAATCCTGAGACACAGAAGTGACAGGGCCAGCATGACAGGAGATGCCTGGGAGGCAGAGCAGCATCTGACTCAGTCATCTCCAGAGCAAGATGTGTCAATTGGACCGTTAGTTTTCCACAGCTCCACAGCTGGTGGCAGTTCCTGCACTTCGTGCATGGAGCATCTTGTGTGGCTGACGTGCTGGTCCCTGGAGGGGAGCCCGGGGAGTGGGACCCACTTCTTTCTCACTGGGGGCTGATGCCTGTGGAGCTTATCCAAGCAGTGCAACACCATTTCCCCAGGGAGAAGAGGGGCCCAGCATCAGGAGAGAGCCTGCAGGTCCAGGGGTGTGGGGCTGAAGGGTCTGAATCATAGAATTGTCAGGGGCGGAAGGGACCTTCAAGATCATCCCGTTCCAACCCCCCTGCCATGGGCAGGGACACCTCCCACTACAGCAGTTGCTCACAGCCCCAGCCAGCCTGGCCTTCCAAATGTCCAGGGATGGGGCTTCCAGCACCTCTCTGGGCAACCTGGGCCACTGGCTCCCCACCCTCCTGGGCAAGAACTTCTTCCTAATGTCTCATCTGAATCTCCCCACCTCTACTTTTGAGCCATTCCCCCCAGTCCTACCACTACCAGTGTCTTCTCTGGCCACCACAGCTCATGGCTGCCTGTGTGGCCAGGCTGGAGGTGCAGCCTCCCAGCTCACCAGCTCCTGGGCAGGTCAGGACGTCAGACTCCCATGGGAGTTGCTCCTGATTTACACCACTGGAAAGAGAAAGGATGCAGCTTTTATTAAGCCTTTTCCTGAGTGCTAGAAGGGGCACAGGGAGGGATAAAACGCTGAGATAGACTCTCTGTAAGTTAGTTGTATGAGTCCTCTTGGTCCCAATCCTCCTGTCCATAAACACCAGGGTACCTCCTGCCTTAGCTGAGGTACCTTCCAGGGCTGAGACTGCTCCCACTGACCACCACAACATCCAGGAGAGTGATGGAGCTGGAGATGCTGCTCTGCCAACAGCTTCAACCCCGATCCTGGCTTGGCAAAGCTCCCATTTCCCTTCCCAGCCTCCAGCTGAGAGTGTCCAGCTCCTTTAGCCCTCGGGGGTGTTAACCCTCCAACATCTGTGCTCTCCAGGCACCCCTCAGGGTGTTCTCCTCCCTGCCAGGAGGAACCACAGCTGCCCACTGCAGAAAGTTCCCCCCAGTCCCTCCTGGGGCAGTGATCCTGGGGCTTGTGGGGGGTGTGCAAGGATGGCTGAGCTCAGGGGGCTCCAAATAGGAGCAGCACTGAGCTTTTAGCTGCTCCAGCTTTTATGTGCACACCCTTTTATGCTTTACCTCTATTCACACCGGGGAGGAAACTGCTTTGTCTGTATCCATCTTTCTGTCAGAAAATCCTTAGCCCCTCAATAGATTTACTCTCCAATCTGGAAGCTGTTTAGCACCGAGCCTGTCTGAGGGGAGAGGTGAATGAGTCTGGAGGGCTTTATTGGCAGGACAGTGCTCTGGAGAGGAAGCTGCTTCTTTATTATTGGTTGTCTGGAGAAGAGAAGGCTCCCAGGGGACCTTCTGTGGCCTGCCAGGATCTGAAGGGGCTACAAGAAAGCTGGGGAGGGACTTTTGAGGCTGTTGGGGAGTGGTAGGACTAGGGGGAATGGCTCAAAACTAGAGGTGGGGAGATTCAGATGAGACATTAGGAAGAAGTTCTCACCATGAGGGTGGGGAGACACTGGCCCAGGTTGCCCAGAGAGGTGCTGGAAGCCCCATCCCTGGACATTTGGAAGGCCAGGCTGGCTGGGGCTGTGAGCAAGTGATGTAGTGGGAGGTGTCCCTGCCCATGGCAGGGGGGTTGGAACTGGATGATTTTTAAGGTCCCTTCCACCCCTGACAACTCTATGATTCTGTGACCCCTCCCTGGTGGGGATGGCCTTGAGGTCAGGAAGTTGGGCAGAGGGAGGGAGCCCAAGATTGCCAACTTGGCTATAGGCTTGACCCCCTCCTCCCTGTACCCATGTGCACATCCCCAGTATCCACTTCTGGATGGTGAAGCAGAAATCTCCCCTTGCCTTGTGTTTAAGTCGCAGAGCTCCTTGACTGCCAATAAATAAGCAGACAGGTAGGCTGTGGAAAGGACACCAGAGCAGAGTGCTTGCTCAGCCTCTGCTTTCTGTCACTGCAATGATGGTGTAGACAAATCCTTGGCTCCTTTGGCTCCCCTCCCCAGAGGCAGTTGTTAAAGCTGCTCTCCCAGCTCCTCCACTGAGCTCTCTCTGCCTCCTGCACTCCTATAATCAGGAGTTGTAAAACCACTGACAAGCCCATAGACCAGAGTGGAGATTACATGCAGCATTAAAATTAAAAATGAGCCAGACTTACCAAGCTGTCTTCATTAGGCAGCTGTGGTTTATTTGTGGCTTTTACTGCCAAATAAATAACCTTTCAGGTGAGTGAGTTAAGCTCCCCTCAGGAGCAAGGGAAGGTGGAGGAGAAGAGGCAGTTCTGCAGGGCCACGGGGAATTCTGCCACAAATCAGCCACTCTGGAAGCTGCAGAACTGGTGTAAAATCAGGAGGAAAGCCCTAAAATCCCACCAACATTCCCCAAGTCCTCTATGCACAACTACACAGACCCTTCCAAACTTCAGCACCAAGCAGAAATCCAGAAATCTGAGTCTCTGCCTCCCCCACCTCCTCCACAGCCAATCACTGGGTGTCTTCTGCACTCATTTGGTTCTTCAGTTTGGTTTCTCTCCTTTGCTGCCAGACTTCTAGCTCTAGGTGGTCCTAGGGAAAGCACTAAGAGAAGGTACTGTTGAAAATAGAGTCATAGAATCATAGAATGTTTGAGGCTGGAAGGGACCTCTAGAGCTCATCTGGTCCAACCTCCCTACACCAGCAGGGACATCTCTACCTAGGACAGGCTGCTCAGAGCCCCATCAAGCCTGACCTTGAAGGACTCCAGGGATGGGGCCTCCACCCCCTCTCTGGGCAGCCCATTCCACTGATCTATCACCCTCATGGTAAAGAACTTTTTTCTAATATCCAGCCTAAATCTCTCCTTTCCCAGCTTAAAACCATCACTCCTGGTCCTGTCATTACAAACCCTTTTGAATAGACCTTCCCCTGCCTTCAATGTGGATCCTTTTCAGGTCCTGGAAGGTCACTCTAAGGTCCCCCCAGAGCCTTCTCTTCTCCAGGCTGAACAGCCCCAACTCTCTCAGCCTGTCTCCATACCAGAGATGCTCCATTCCCCTGAGCATTTTGGTGGCAATACTTGAGGGCAGTATTGGAAAGCAGAGCAGTTGACTTGTCCCTCAGCATATTCCAGGACTTGTGAGGAGCCAGCACACTGGTAACACACTCCTGGGTTTGTGTGGATTGTATCTCATGTGGCTCTGGCCAAAGTGACAGTTGCTGATGGACACTACAAAGCATTAGTAGCTTGGTTTGACGTTGCACCAGAAGCAGATGGAGCCTTGTATCCTGGTTTAATTTCCTCTCTGTGCCTCTGGATTCTTCCAAACCACAGGCTTGAAAGGAGTGACTTTTTTTTTTCCCCAGGGATGAGAAAGTCTCATGCAAGCCACTGATTGCTCCTTGTCCAGGATCGTGGTGACCACAGAAACCAGCCCTTCCACTTCTGCCACTGGCTCCTCAGTGCTAATGAGGGAAGATGGGACAGAACAAGGTAAGGTTGGGGATTCTCTGATTATCTCCTTCCTCATCAGGAAACTGCTTTAATGACTCTGAAATCCTTTGCAGAAAATGGTTTTTATGAGAAACACAGTAACAAATGAATGAAAGACATTTCATGGGTGAATCGTCCCATTGCAGCATTTCCAAAATGGGAAAAAATTGCCACTTTACATTAGAAGGCACCATTTTTGTTCAGAAATGAAAGTTCACTGATATTACCAAAAAAAAGGTGACAAAGGCTGAGCTTGTGTGGCTGTAGAGAGGAGCTCTTGTCCTCCTCCTGCTCAAGGCTGAGCTCAGCTGAATGAATTTCATCCTTTTACTACAAAGCAGATCTTTTTCCATCTACTTTTAGATACCATTCACTCCACAGCCTGTGCTGAGCAGGCACATGGCACATTTTGCACATTACACCAGATGATAGGTGGAAAAATAAACAGTGAGGGAGATGGGGCCTCAGTTGTGAGACACTCGGTGATCAGCAGGGTGGGGACCTTGCCCCTTGTGGGTGGCTTTGAGTAGGATGCCAGCCCAGCCAGGCTGATGGCAAAGGGAGGAGACTGGCAAGGGGCAACCATGGACCATCAGGTTTGGATGCAGATGTTGGCACCCATGTGGATTTCTTTCTTGGCCCTCGTTTTGTCAGTTAGATTTCTCTGTGCTTCTGTCTGGAAAAAAAAAAAGGAAGAAAAGCAGCTCCTGACCCCACTCTTCTGCGTGTGTGCTAAGGTAGAATCATTTAGGTTGGATGATCCTCTAGGATCATCATGAACCTTCATCCCAACATCTCCCTGACCCCCAGACCGTGTCCCAAAGCTCCACATCTACTCGTTTGTTGAACCCCTCCAGGGATGGGGACTCCAGCACCTCCCTGGGCAGCCTGGGCCAGTCCCTGACCACTCTGTCAGCAAAGAACTTCTTCCTAATGGCCAATCTAAACCTGCCCTGGTGCAACTTGAGGCCATCACCTCTTGTCCTGTGAAGTTAGTGAGGAGATCCTACCCCATAGCAGAAGAGGCTATTTAGGATTTGGGGATGGATGTGGTTTCACTGGCACTGATGTTAGACACTAATAAATTCTTCAAGTCTGGTTTCCACACTCCACAGTGGCCAGACAGCAGGACAGAGCCCTTGGACATGCTGGGCAGTGCTCCCGTGGCCTGGCCATGGCTCTGCTCCTCCAGCCTGGCCCCTGCCATGGCAGGAGGTGCTGCACACAGAGCCTTGTGTGGTGGGAATGAAGGGAACTCCCCCATCCCTCAGCGGGAGCCGCTGCTGAGAGCTCAAGTGCTCCCCAGGGACTCCACGGGAGAGCATTGATGCTGCTTGTCTGTGTGTGTCTATCTGTGCTTTATCCCTGGAAAAAAATAATAATAAATCTTTCTTGGCTCATCTGCCAGGGCATGAGGGAGCTCCTGCCTTTGCTGCAGAGCCCTGCCATGAAATCCTTGTCACCCCGTGCCCCTGGAGGGGTGCAGCAGCAGTAACTGCCCTGGTCCCCAGCTGGGCTTTTAAGGAGGAGGGGCTCATTTGTAGAATGCTCTATTGTTAAGGGATTTAATTAGCTGTGGTTTGTTGGCTCAGCAGACACAAATGAGGTTTTAATTTTTTGTGTACGCTTGCGAGGTGGTTTTTTTGTTCAGCGCATCAGGAACTCCTCCCACCTCAGAAACTGCCTCCAAAAGGATGGAGAGGGCCAGACAGCACTGGGATGGTGCTCCAGGAGTGGCAGGATGGGCTTTAATATGAGCTGGGGTTATTTATCACAAACACGTGGCACTGAAATGTGCCTCTCCATGACCTAGGAAATGTCCTGGTTGCAGAGCAACATCACACAGGGCAATGAGTGACTTGGGAAAACTTGATCTCAGCAATAGTGCCAGGATGATGCAAGATTCCTTGGATCACACACCCCATGCAAGCACTGCTGGGAAACCACGGGGACCCCCTCTTAGCTCAGCAGAGGTGTTGAAAGCATGGGAAGAGATGGCCAGGATGGGAAAAATCCTGGATATTAGAGAGTTGGCTTCATCCAGCTTGAGAGCCACTCAGCAATATTGGAATAAACCTGCAAAAGCCAGTCAAGAAAGATGGAATGTTAGACACAACTGCACGAATATCTTTTTGGTATTGCTTTTATCCTTTTCCCTGCCTGTGTTCCACCTTTGCCACCTTCCTTTGCATTTGCAGCCTTGCTGTCTCCATCAGAAAGCCCCAAGTCTCTCTGTCCCTCCCAGCAAAGCAAAGGATGGATGCTGGGAGGGACTGGGGGGCAGCCCTGAGCTCTCTAAAACCTTGCAGAGGTTTCCTGCTGCTCTGCCTTGTCTCTCCTCTCTTCAAACGCCCAGGAGCAAGATGGCATTTGCTTTCCTGGTTAGTGTCAATATTTGTTTTCCTTTGGATCTGTTTAATAACAACTCTGAGGCACAGAGGAGAGGTGAGAGCCTCTGGGACCAGCTCTGTGAGCTCAGGCTGGGGAGGCTGGTCCTGGCTTTCTCTGGAAGAAGTTCTCCTGGGGTTGGAACAGTGAAGGCAAAGCTCCTGGGCTCCAGGGTCCTCACACATGCTTGCATGTAAACACTTGACTTCAGTGGGATGCCAACGCATCCAGCTCCTGCTCCTGCAGGTTTTCCTTCCCCCCCCTTCTCTGGGTGATGGATGCTGTCTGTGGGACAGGCAGCTGCAGAGGGAGATGCAATTTCTCTTTGCTTGCCAGCCGTCAATCTGCTGAACAATACCCAGCTAATGAAAGAGCAATGTTATCACAAGCCTGTCACCTGCTGTAATGGGGTGATCGTTAGAGACTGAGACCGGGCGGAGAGAAAGCAAGAAAGACTTCAGGGCTTGTCTTCAGAGGGTGATTCATAGAGTTGTCAGGGTTGGGAGGGACCTTAAAGATCATCCAGTTCCAACCCCCCTGCCATGGGCAGGGACACCTCCCACTACATCAGTTGCTCACAGCCCCAGCCAGCCTGGCCTGCAAAATGTCCAGGGATGGGGCTTCCAGCACCTCTCTGGGCAACCTGGGCCACTGTCTCCCCACCCTCCTGGGCAACAACTTCTTCCTAACGTCTCATCTCAATCTCCCCACCTCTAGTTTTGACCCATTCCCCCCACTCCTACCACTACCCAACAGCCTCAAAAGTCCCTCCCCAGCTTTCTTGGAGCCCCCTTCAGATGCTGGAAGGCCACCAGAAGGTCCCCTGGGAGCCTTCTCTTCTCCAGCCTGAACAACCCCAACTCTCTCAGTCTGTCCTCGTAGCAGAGCTGCTCCAGCCTCTGATCATCCTCGTGGCCCTTCTCTGGACACGCTCCAGCACGTCCAGATCTTTCTTGTGCTGGGGGCTCCAGAACTGGACACAGAGCTCCAGGTGGGGTCTCAGGAGGGTGGAGTAGAGGGGGAGAATCCCCTCCCTGCCCTGCTGCCCACGCTGCTCTTGATTCCTGGTGAGCTGCTTCTGACAAACTCTGGCCACCCTTTAGTGCAGTAGCAAGAGCTCCCCATTGCTGGCCACCTTGTCCCAGTCTGAAAGCAACACCTTCCTCTGGTACTGGGAGGGGACAGAAGGACCCAGAGGACACTGCTGCCCTCTCCCAGGACCAGAGGAAGATGTTCCTTTCACACAGCCCCCGTCCTTTTGGACCACGCTTTGTTTTCATCTGTATTCACCATGTGTGTTGGTCACCTAAGAGGGCACTTTCTCCTGTCTCCTTTGGGAACTGCCATCACCAAGCGAGCAAGAAAGTTTCTGATGCTCCTTCCTTTGAAAACCAAGTGGGTTTAAAGTGGACAAGCTGTGCCTTGACCTGTTGCTAGTTCATCCCCTGCTTGGCATTCTTTAAATGAGGCAGCAAAGAGCTGTTTGAAGGATATTTTGTCCCTGAGGCTCTTCTGTTCATGTTCTCAGTGGCTCCCAAGGCACAAAGCCCAGTGTGCTGAGCAGTGCTGTGCCTCCCTTTCTGCTTTGCACGGCTTGTTTTTGTTCTGAGGGGATAAATGCAGGCTGGTGAGCTGCTTTCCTTGGGAGGAGATAGAGCAGAGGTGTTGCCTGGGCCATGCTACCTGTGTCGTGGGGCAGACTCTTCAATGGTGAAGAGCTTCCAGCTAAAATAAACCCCCTTTATGTGTGAGCAGGTGGAAAGAGCAACTTAGAAGAAATGGGAGATGAGGAGAAGATACCAAAGGGACAATCTTTCCCTTATCCAGGACTTTGGGTGCCTCCAGACAGGAGCTATGCTCTGGATCTCATCCTGCTTGGCCTTATGTTGAGAAGATGTTGCCTGTGGCTGCAACCAGCATCTCTGCAGGAGAAACTCCATCTCCATCCCAAGAGTCCTGCCAGCTGGACTCAGGCCAGTGACCCCCAAGCCCTTTTTTGGAGGCTGATCTCTCTGCTCAGCGACCTGCAGCAACATCCAGCAGGTGACATGGGCTGGGTGGACTCCGAGGAAGTTGGTAACACCTCCCAATGGTGAGAAATGCTAGAAAAATAGATGTTATTTGCACTCTCTTTCTTAGTACCTTCTGTATCAGGTAGGTACAAGTTTAGGAAGTGCTGGAGGAGATGCAGATGTTAAAAACCACGAGATCTCTTCAACTAGTGCAAACCTGCTCAGTGCACCCAAGGTCACCAGGACTTCTCTGGGTCCAGCCACACTGCTGCATCCTTCAGAAATTGTGGTTTATGTCATGGCTCCCCTTCAAGGTCTTGGCTGGGAAAAAATGGTTCTTTTTTTTGTAATAATTGCCACTGAACACTGGGAAAAAAAAAAAAGAGAAATTACCAGAATATAACCTCTTGAGAGTGCTGTAAAAATGTTGTTGTTGTTTATTTACTTTAGGAAAAAAGGAAAAATCAAAGAGAAGAGTAATGGCAAAGCTAAGGCTCTCTGATGAAATAAAAATGCAATTTTCTTTTTAAAGCCCTTTCTGATTTTGAAGTGACACGTGGAAAAGTATAAATGGTTCTAGAAAGCACCAAAAAATAGAGAGAAAATAACTACAATGAAGGGCATTGAGGGTCATATCTGCTTTTCTCTCCTGTAAAACAATATTTGCTGCAGCAAAGGAAGGGGTATTTTAGTTATTTATTGTCGTGTCAGCTACAAAATATTAAGAAAATAGAAATTATAATGTACCCTGGATGTAGTCGAGTGGCCAAGAGAAAAAGGCTGCCCTGGAGTTTCCTACTGGAATGCAGAAGGATGAGGAGAGCAGACACTTAGAAAGCCAGTTGCACACTGAAAAGAGCCATTGATGGATGGAATCACATGGAAAAAATGGTTTGTGGCACAAGGGATGGGGTGGGAAGGAGGTGAACCTTCATCCATGGTCTTCCTCCATGGCTACATCCTCCCTGCACAGTGCTGGGCAGGAAACAAGCAGCCAAGTCCAAGGCAAGTTCTGATGAAAAGAGCCTCTCAACGAGAGAAATGAGGCTGGTCCCTTCTCTTCACTTGGAGCTGGCCCAGGGAGGACAGAAAGGTGCCAGGGCCAGATGAGGGAAATGATTCCTGTAGAAAATGAACCTCTCCAGGGATGGGGACTCCAGCACCTCCCTGGGCAGCCTGGTCCAGTCCCTGACCACTCTGTCAGTGAAGAACTTCCTAATGTCCAATCTAAACCTGCCCTGGTGCAACTTGAGGCCATCACCTCTTGTCCGGTCATTAGTTCCTTGGGAGAAGTCACAGTGCTGGCAACCTGGAAGGTCCCAGCTGCCCACAGGTGGGATAATGACACTCCTGAGAGTCACGGTCACTTCAGTGAGGTTTGAGAGGACCTGGAGGTGGCATGAATGCAAGGAAGAAGAGGTCCTGAAGGTCAGGTAAGGTGGCAGACAGCATCTGTTAGGAGAGGGCTGGGCTCCTTCAGACACAATCAGACTACAGATAGACACTAATAACCAAGATTTAAAAGTGCCAGAAACCCACCAACTTCTTCAAGTGAGCATAATGCCAACTCTTCCCCATCCCAGTTTGTGGACTGAGTGTTCAGAGTCTCTTTCAATCCAGCCCACAAATCATCCTGTCCCTTTTATGTCTCCTCTGCACGCAGTTGGTATTTATCATTAACACATTTTGTTCCTCTTTGTTCCCCACCCCCGGTACAGAAACACTCTTCATAAAATGCCAGAGCACACACTGAGCAGAAGAACAAATTGTTAAAGCCTTTGTTAAACAAATACTCTTCTCCTCAGGTCTTTGGATGGGAATTAATTACCCTCCTGGAACTCCAGCCTGGCTCTGTGCTGGGATTGACAGCTGGAGGTTGTGTCTGGATCCTGTTCCTAGGGGTGAGGTGGGAGCTGCACTGCAGAGCAGAGCCCAACACCTTGTTGGGTAGAACCACCCCAGCATGGCTTCAACCCTGCCCCAGAAAAAATCACATGCCAAGGCCAACGTCACACTGGCCCTTTCCCATTTCTGGGGGTTGGCTGTTAGTTGTGGCATTTTGGGTCATGGAGAGGTGGTGACAGGGCTCTGTGAAGGGATCTGAGGGCTGAGACCACAGTCCATGCAAGGTGGGTTTGTTGGTAGCTGCAAAGGACAGAACAAGGTGCTTGGTGAGATCTACCAGCAGCTTGTGGGATTTCTCATTGGCCTGTGGCCCAGCTAGAGGCAAACCCCTGGGCTAGGTGAGTCTTTTCATTGTTCTGTTCCTTTTTCTTTCCCTGCCTCCCATTGCCAGAGCCACAGGAGGGCAGGATCACAGAATGTCAGGGATTGGAAGGGACCTCCAAAGATCATCTAGTCCAACCCCCCTGCCAGAGCAGGATCACCCAGAGCAGGTCACACAGGAACACGTCCAGGGGGGCTTTAAACATCTCCAGAGAAGGAGACTCCACATCCTCCCTGGGCAGCCTGGGCCAGTGTCTGGCACCCTCACCATGAAGAAGTTCCTTCTCATATTGATGTGGAACCTCCTCTGTTCCAGCTTGCACCCATTGCCCCTTGTCCTATCACTGGATGTCCCTGAGAAGAGCCTGGCTCCATCCTCCTGACACTCTCCCTTAATGTATTTATAAACATTAATAAGGTCACCCCTCAGTCTCCTTTTTTCCAAGCTAAAGAGCCCCAGCTCCCTCAGCCTTTCCTCGAGGGAGGATCCCTCTTTATCCTAGAAATAAATTGTTGGCCAGATGCATAAACCCACGTACAGGGGTTCCCCAGTGCAGCTCCCAGGTCCAGACCCAGTATGTCCCATGGGGTCAGACTGGCCTCCTGCCACCAGCTGGGGTCAGTGATGTTTGCAGGGCATGTAATTGTCCCCTCCCATGATAGGGCTGCATTAGTAGCCCATGAGCATGTGATAATGAACCTTTGAGCTGGGAGTAGAGAGAGGGAGGATGAATGAGCCAGGCAAGAGAGGATGACTGAGGATCCAGTGAGTTAATAAAGGGATTGCAGGAAGCAAGGTGAAGAGACAGTGGTAATTTTATGCACTGCCAGTCAGGCCCATTTGTCCTGGGAGCAGCTCCAATTTCTCTCTGAGCTGTTCTTTTTCTTTAGAAATGGAGCTGTGAAAGGGGGGAAAAAAAAAACCCCACCCTGATTAAAATCAGCACCCAAACTGACAAGGAAAAAAGCCATTTTAATCGCTGCATCTGTAGATGTATCTTCTCCCATGCGAGTGAAACAAAGGGGAATTTAGGATATTGGCCAATCATACACAGCAGAGGCTGAAATCATCCAAGACTTTGATGGCAGCCTTGTCATATCCCAGCCCTAAATACAACAGAAAGCCAAATTTCATCTTTACAACTATTAATTCCCACTCATCTATGCATCTCTCCGCTCCACCCCCATTCACGCCCTGCTTATTCATGACCATTTAAGAGCAAGCCTCCCTTAAAACCCTTATTAGCACTGTAATTTTGAGGCTTTATCTCTACAACTTGTTCAAATCTTTTTTTCCCATTATTAGATGTTCTTAATGCTGGATCATAACTCACAACCCCTGCCCTGGCCTGGGCTGAACCCAGAGGAGGAGGCAGCACCACACACTGGGGCTCTATTGCTTTTAAATTAAACTTTTAGCAGCATCAGGAGCATCAAGGAGGGGTGAGATGTACTTAGTGATATATAGAGCTTCCATTTCTGATGGAGGAGAAAAGGAAGTTATTTGGGGAAGCCAGCTAGGAAGGACATCCCCATGTTTCAAAGCAGGGGTGGATTTTCCCCTGCAGTCAGTAGGAACTGGTTGTGGAAAGCCTGGTTGTGCTTTAGGACCACAGGGTGGGGATATAACAGGAAAGGACACGTATTAAATTCTGAGTGGTGTTTGGAAGGGGGTGGACGAGGCAGTTTTGCAGCAGGTCTCTGGGCAGGGGGATGTGGTTGCCTAGAAATTCCACGTCACTACCAACCATTCTCTGCTGATGGGTCCAGAGTCTGGCTCCTGAGCTGTTTGGGCACGTCCAGGCCACGCTTCTGCCCTCGACAGGGATGCTCTGAGCAGCTGTGGCAGTGGCTTGAGTAGGATTGAGCACATGAAGCATCATTTGTGCATCTGGATGCAGATGTAAAGTGCTAGTGCAGGAGTATTTCTGCTGCAGAAGGCTCTTGCCTTGTTTTATCCTGCCCTGTCCATCCCCAAGGGCAAGCCAAGGCCTGCTCAGAGTGGACATCAGTGAACGTGGGCACTCAGGGCTGTTAGAGAAGCTTTCAGGGCTTGTCTTCAAGTGAACACACAGGAGCAAAGCTGAGCATTAAATCTGATGGGGTCACCCCTAAGCCAAGATCTTGCACAAAAGGCTGGTGGTGTTCGTAAGGATGGTCAGAGGCTGGAGCAGCTCTGCTACGAGGACAGACAGAGTTGGGGTTGTTCAGGCTGGAGAAGAGAAGGCTCCCAGGGGACCTTCTGGTGGCCTGCCAGGATCTGAAGGGGGCTCCAAGAAAGCTGGGGAGGGACTTTTGAGGCTGTTGGGTAGTGGTAGGAGTGGGGGGAATGGGTCAAAAGTAGAGGTGGGGAGATTGAGATGAGATGTTAGGAAGAAGTTCTTGGCCATGAGGGTGGGGAGACACTGGCCCAGGTTGCCCAGAGAGGTGCTGGAAGCCCCATCCCTGGACATTTGGAAGGCCAGGCTGGCTGGGGCTGTGAGCAACTGATGTAGTGGGAGGTGTCCCTGCCATGGCAGGGGGGTTGGAACTGGATGATCTTTAAGGTCCCTTTAAGACAATTCTATGACTCTATGTGTCTGTTTAACCTCGTTAAACTCCCCTGCCCTCACCCCTCTCATGGAGTGAGCACAAGCACCTGCCCTTGATGACCTGAGTGAAAAAAGGTGTGTGTGGGGGGTGTCTCCTTTTAGCTGAAGCACCAATGGTGTTGCCCGTTCCTCAGGTGCACAGAGGATATAAACCACTCATCAGAACACTGAGGCTTCTTCAGTTTTGTGGTGCTGCCCTTGGAGATGGGATCCATGGGACCTGGGAGATCAAGGTAAGCAGCCTTGCTGGGTTTTGTTCTAAAGGGGGATGCTGGTGGTGTTAATGTGAGGAGTGGTGCTGGGACTCAGTGAAATAAGGTGCTTTGTGTGATGCAGCTCAAGTTTGAGGGGCTGTGGAGTTCCCAGTCGTCCTGCTCTTTTACCAGTGGTGGTCTTCTTGAGTTGAAGCTGTAGCTCAGCACAGTTCAGCTCTGGCCCTGCTCCAGCAGATGTGATCACATTACAGGGAGTTATCAGATGGTTGCACCTGGCTTAGAGAGCTCCAAGGAGGCACAGGGGTGCAGAGGGGAAGGCAAAGCACTGGTGGTTTTTGAAATTAAAAAGTTCATGGGTGCCAAATCTATGTGCTAGAGAGGAACTGCGACATGGAAGAAGTCTCAGCAACATTTTATCAGGAGGCAGGACAAGGAGATTTGAGTTGAAAGCACTGTAGTGCCTGATTTGCTATCTCTCCTCTGCACCTTGGCTGCAATTTCTGCCTTTAGGGGTTTGTTTGGCACCTTGGGAGAGAAATATTTTGTATGTATTCAGTGGGCTTTGCTTGAAGGGGCCTCAGCATGCATGAGGCAGAAAACCTGGCTGTGGAGATCAGATCGAGTTTACCTTGTACCCTACTACAAAAAAAAAAAAAAAATACAGAAGAGGGAAAAGGACAAAAAATTGTAACGTGGGCTTCAGGCATAGGAAGGTTGAATCCTGAAGTTTAAACTGGTTTTCTTAAGGTGAACTGGGAGGGCCTGGCACAGAAGTTAGTATTGGCCCAGGCTGCCCAGGGAGGTGCTGGAGTCCCCATCCCTGGAGGGGTTCAACAAAGGAGTAGATGTGGAGCTTTGGGACATGGTCTGGGGGTCAGGGAGATGTTGGGATGAAGGTTGGAGCAACCTCTGAGAGCAGAGCAAGGCTGGACAGCCTCGAGGTGCTGGTGGTGGCAGAGGTGTCACAGCTGCTGTGTTCTCCACATGTTGTCCCAATGGTGGCTTTTAAAAGAGCAGAAGAGGTTCTCTGGGAGATCTGCCCCTGTGAGAGCTGCTGCAGAGAGGAGCAGAGCCTCTCACCTCTGAACAGTCTCTGGTTTGATGTGCTTCTTTTTAGAGATGAACAGTAAGTTCTCCCGTGTGCTTCCCCCTAAGCCTGGTGTGCTTGCAAACAGAGCTGATATTTGCATTGTAAATGGCAATAGATGAAACAATCCCTCTCTAAAAGGGGCCTGGGTAGTACCTGGTTAACATGCTGCTGCTGAAGCACTTCTGGAGAGCTGGGTCTTGTGTGAAATGCCTGCTGGAGAGGAGGAGAGGTGAAATATAAGACTTGTGCCTTTCAGAAATAAGGGGATAAAATGCTTGGACAGACCTCTGCTTGCACAGCTGGTGCTTAGGAGGCTCTTGCTTTGTGTTGCTGCTGCAAAGGAGAAGGGGAACTCCTGAGCAGCTCTGCAGTGAGCTGGGAAGGAGTTTGGCAGCATCACAGAGCTCCAAGCAATGAGTGCCTGGGGTTAGTCTGGATATACCAGCAGGTCAGGGACCTCCTGGGCCAGAGCTCAGCTGGTATCAGTGTAGAAAAGCCTGAAGAGGTCTGAAGTGTCCAATGATGCTGCCAGAGAGTGAGATTTTACTTTCTGTGTTACAAAGATGGGGCAGGTTGGTTTTACTTCGTGAGGATGCTGCCAATTGGAAGCTGGGTCTCAGAAGAGTGGATCAGATTCTGTCCTGCTTTGAGTTTACTGCCTCAGCTCCACTCTCCTCAGAGGAAAAATGTCCTTTTTCCACTGAAGGCTGGAAACCTTGTTACCACTGGGCACTAGGGTATTGTCATTGCCCAATGTAGGTCTGGTCCTGTAGATGCTGATGCTAATTGGGGATGCTTAGTAATAATATCACGACTTGCTGGCAGTGGCACAACAGGAAATTGGAGGAGTAAAATATTTCCCTCCTCGCTGCATCCCATTTACATGTTTATAATGGAGGTTTTTAAGGCCGTAATGAGAAGGAATGCTCATTGCTGGGGGATGATGATTAAAGCAGAGAGATGTGATTGCAGACAGGAACAAAGGGATGGTAATTACATCAAAGGAAGCAGGAGGGTAGCGCAGATGGAGTGGCTGCTGCTTGTCACCCTGGGACTGGGGCTGACCTTGGCCCCCTGGTCCTGGCACAGATGTGCTTGCCCACACACTCCAGACCTCAGTAAAAAGCAGCTGAGATGGGGCTTTTTCCTTTGCTCTGTCCTTACCTACAACCAAAGTCTCCTCCAGCTGCAGGCTGCACTAGGAGGGAGCTGAATTTGTGCATGGAAAACTTCCTCCTTGTGCTGGGGAGATGGGAGGGAAATAAACAGTATTCAGAGCAAGAATAAAGATGCTCAGGAGAGGCAAAAAGAGGGAAAGGGCCCTGGAGACGTGGCTGGGAGCTCAGCCTGTTCGGCGAGGTGGGCTAGGTAGGGAATTGATGGGGTGCAGCTTAACGAGCTTCTGTGGGGTGCATGTAAATCAGAGGCAGCTTTTGAAGCTGTGCAGAGGATGCTGGGGTTGTTGCTTTGCCAGGCAAGTTCTCTCCAAATTCTGCTTTCTGCTCCCTTGCTGCTGGAGCAATGCCCCAGGGAGGCTTCTCCTTGTATGGAAATCTCCATCAGCCTTCCCAGGAGAGTACAGGGCACAGTGCTGCTCTGGAAGGGGTGTTGGAGAAGTTGTATGCTTGGTGACAGAAGAGAGATATAGAGAGAAACTTATAAAGGAAAATATATACATGTAATTCAGCATAACCAAAAAATAGCAGGGAAAAGGGTGAATTAATGGAAGGGTCCATGAAAGAGTGAAAGAACAAATGCAAAAGAGGTCTTGAGCAATTGCACAGGGCTTAAGTGAAGAAGAAGAATCTGGAATTTTATCTTGAAATAAATAAATCAGCAGATCCCAAAGAGTTTGAGTTGGTCCCAGTCAAAGCCTCAGTATCAAACTTTCATCTCTTCTTGAACAGAGCAATTAAAGGGAGGGATACAGGCTCTGAAATGTAGCCCAAAGGAGCAGACTGAATATTTAATACAGTTCCAGGCTTTGAAAGTCCCAATAAACCAGTGGAATGGGGGAAGCTGATGACAGCTCTGTCTTAATAAGGAAACAAGGGCAGAGCAGGGCTGGGACCATCAATACCTGTGAGGGAAGGACAAGAGGTGTGTGCTAAGAGCCATAGGGCCATTCTTGCAGAGCAAAAGGGGAGAAGGATGTAGGATTTGCATTGTGGGGGTTTTGTCAGGTTTCTCTAGTGCCTTTCTGTCCAAAAACCAGAGGGGGAGAAACAAAAGCATCAGACTTTGTATGTTGGCTTCATGTTCACAGATGCTGTGACCAGAGCTGGGGGAGGGAAGTTTAATCAGTGTGGCTGCTTGTGTGCCTTGATTATCAGCATTTGAGTCTGGTTTGGCCTGTGAAAGCAATTAAACAGCCAATGTGGGGCAGGCAGAGGCTCCTGGAGCAGGAATCCTCCCTCATTCATGCCTGACTTACACTCTTCCTTTGCCCCAGTGCAAAATAATGAAGACCCAGCCTTAAAAGTTGGATAAGGCCCCTGTAATATTGTCTGCCATGCAGAGAAACTTTGTCTGCAGACGGAGGAAAAACTGTATCCCCATCAGCATTGCTGGGTAGGGAACAGGCAGCACCTTTCCAGCCTGTCTCCTTGGGTGCTGCAACAGCATCTCCCAAGCTATTCCATGGAGAGGGAAGTGGATCTTCCCACCTCTCCTGTCCTACCCTAATATGAGTGCTGTGGGGGCAGGTAGGTGCAGTATTGGATGACTCTGAGCAGTAAATAACAGCAGGTTAAGGAGGACTCAGTGATCCCTCTCCAGAGGCTGCAGAATTGATACCTTGCCTCCCTGGGGTGCTGCTCATGGAGCTGGGGTGGCCTCTTAGACCAGCCCAAAGCCCTTCCCAGCCCAGCAGGTGCCTGTGGCAGTGAGGGAAACGTCATTAACTCCAGTCAGCCCTGGGAATGAACGCTGGAGGCTGAATCAATGGGAGGTTTCAGCCCTGAATCAATGAGAGGTTTCAGCCCTTGCACGAAGCCTCATTTAGAGCAGCTCAGTTCAGCCTCATGTGCATGAATAGCCCAGGGATGTTCCAGCTCTATTTGTTTGCTGCAGGGGAGACTCTGCCTTGTGCTTGCCAAAAGTCCCCCTGGCTTCCAGCACAGCCAGTGCTGGGGGTGATCTGGTGAGACTGGGCCCTGGGACACCTGGAGGGGAGCCCAGCAGAGCAGCTCAGCACCAAAGGAAGCTTCAGACCAAGCTGTGTCCTGTGTTTTGGTGCTTCTATTCTGGTGGCGAGCGTTTTGAGCTCAAGGGTCTCCCCTGTTTTGCTGGTGGAAGATCTTTTCCCGTGGCCACTGTCCCGGCTCTGGGTGCCACAGAGGTTGCCTGACATGTAGCACACGTGGGGCTCTCTGAGGCTGTTTCTGTAGTGCTAGAAGAACAACAAAATACCTTAGAGCTTCTTCCCCACTGCTGAGGGCAATCTCTTCCTTTGCAAGCTCTGAGCAGCAGCTCTGCCTGCCTGGGATGAGGTGAAGGCAGGAGTTTGTGGGGGAGGAGAGGAGAGCTGGGGAGTTAACATGCAGGTTGGCTCCTCTGCCAGAGCTAAAGCGACTCATTAAAGGGATTAGCCACCGTCCCTGACTGGATTTAGGATAGTGGCTGTTGCTATCAATAAGTAATCCTGTCTCCAATCCTCTCTAGTGGCTTGGGTAAGACAGACGAGAGGAAGGGTGGGAGGGAAGGAGGGACAGTGAGAAATGAGGGATAAATGAAGGGAAGTGCTGGGGGCAAGGGAGAAGCTGTCTCTGAGAGAAGATGGCTTGCTGGCTGGCTAAGGAGCAAACTATTCCTGCTCCCTGGGCTGGGCTTGGGTGAAGAACCAGCAGAGGATTAGTTTGCAAGTGACTGAAACCTGCAGCTACTTTCTCCCTCCCCAGAGCTGGAGGTGCTGATGTCCTACAAAGGATGGCATTGCAAAAGCCATCTCTGGATGGGACCCTGCCCCAACCCACTGCACAGGGCTTGCAACCATCCGAGCTAGACTTGTGCTGTGCAGTGACTGGGGGATTGAATTGTGATTAGCTCTGACACAATAGCTTATAACCTTTTCATTAGAAAATTATGTTTAAGAGAAATTGTTCTGACACCTCTCAGCAGCGTTTTCTTCTCATTCATTACAGGCTTCCATAGTGGGAAGGGAGAGGAGCTGAAAGGAAAGGTGTCTGCTCAGACAATTCCTGTTTGGTGGCAATATTTACACTAATCAGGCTGGGGTGTGAAGTGACTGGAGAGCAGGAGGTGGTAGAGGGGGTGGAAGGAGCAGGAGCACAAAAGAGAAATGCTAGTGAGAAAGGCTTCCTGGAACCCTGAGGGAGAAGAGGTGAAATCAACCCCCTGCACACAGCAGGGATATGTAAAATAGCTGCTGGGGATGAAAACCAGCCAGCCAAGGAGTGAGGAGCTGCTGCAGCAGCTTGTGCTGGTTTCACAAGGGAGGTTGGTGCCAATGGCAAGTGCTGCACTTGGGGACCTAAAGTTCAGAGCAACCCCAAGAATTACCCCTGTGAGACCCCACCTGGAGCTCTGTGTCCAGTTCTGGAGCCCCCAGGACAAGAAAGATCTGGACGTGCTGGAACGTGTCCAGAGAAGGGCCACGAGGATGATCAGAGGCTGGAGCAGCTCTGCTACGGGGACAGACTGAGAGAGTTGGGGTTGTTCAGTGTGGAGAAGAGAAGGCTCCCAGGGGACCTTCTGGTGGCCTTCCAGGATCTGAAGGGGGCTCCAAGAAAGCTGGGGAGGGACTTTTGAGGCTGTTGGGTAGTGGTAGGAGTGGGGGGAATGGGTCAAAAGTAGAGGTGGGGAGATTGAGATGAGATGTTAGGAAGAAGTTCTTGGCCATGAGGGTGGGGAGACACTGGCCCAGGTTGCCCAGAGAGGTGCTGGAAGCCCCATCCCTGGACATTTTGCAGGCCAGGCTGGCTGGGGCTGTGAGCAACTGATGTAGTGGGAGGTGTCCCTGCCCATGGCAGGGGGTTGGGACTGGATGATCTTTGAGGTCCCTCCCAACCCTGACAATTCTGATTCTAAGAAAACCACCTGCTGATCTTTCTACCTGTCCAGCCTTCCACTCACAGTGGCTGTAAGTCCATCTGAGTACCCACTCTATCCTAGTTACATATTTATATATTCCTCTGTCTACAATATCCATCCATCTCCTATCTAGTCACCTACTTGCTAATTTATGTCTATTCCTGTCTGCAAACCCCATTCAAGCAGGGGCTGAGGTTGTCTACTTAGTTCTGAGTTATAATCCAGTATTTCTTTTTTTTCTGTGAAATACAATTTTGGGGAAGAAACATTGTTTTGGTCCAAGGACAATATTTCTTTTCAGTTGTGCCTTGAAAAGATAATGCTATAAAAGCCATGTCCTGACATGGCACGTCTTCAAATGAAAAATGAAGCTTTGCCTTTCTAACAGTATCAAAACTTTGTTCCTGCTTTATCCAAAGGCCCATCTACCTAATTTTTAATCAAAATTTCATCCCAATTGATGGATGTTTGGGTGTTGGAGGAAAAAGTAGCAGGGCAAGCATGAAAAATGTCTCATGTCCTCATCTTTGGTGCGACCTAGGATGAAAAGGCAAAGGCTCACACTTTGGTGTGATGGATGTGGGGGGTGATGTGTCCAACCCGAAATGCCACCCCAGTGGCATGTCTGTGTGCTCTGGGTTTCATAGAGGGTAAGAGAGAAGACTTGGCAGTGCTTGGGTTGGTGGCAGCAGTGACATCCCTTGGTCAGACTGGTAACACAAGTGCTGCAGTGGGATTGTTGGCATTGGCTGAGTTCAGACATGGTAGAAAATAAGTTCTTGCTGTAGTCAGGGGAGAGAGAGGACTCTGCAAAGGGCAGTTGTGGCCTTTTTCTCTTGTTAATGCAGGAACAGCTTGGTCAAGCTTGGTCAGCCTTGTAATGGTAACATCCCTGCCAGATCCTCACTTGGTGAGCTGCCTTGAACATCTCATGGGTTTGCCTTGAACATCTCCCTGGTGAGGAAAGGCTGAGGGAGCTGGGGCTCTTTAGCTTGGAGAAAAGAAGCCTGAGGGGTGACCTCATTAATGTTTATAAATACATTAAGGGAGAGTGTCAGGAGGATGGAGCCAGGCTCTGCTCAGGGACATCCAGTGATAGGACAAGGGGCAATGGGTGCAAGCTGGAACAGAGGAGGTTCCACATCAATATGAGAAGAAACTTCTTCCTGGTGAGGGTGCCAGACACTGGCCCAGGCTGCCCAGGGAGGTTGTGGAGTCTCCTTCTCTGGAGACGTTTAAAGCCCCCCTGGACGTGTTCCTGTGTGACCTGCTCTGGGTGATCCTGCTCTGGCAGGGAGGTTGGACTAGATGATGTTTGGAGGTCCCTTCCAACCCCTAACATTTCTGTGACCTCCTGGTTTTTGCCTTGAGGATCTCCTGGTTTTTGCCTTGAGGATCTCCTGGTTTTTGCCTTGAGGATCTCCTGGTTTTTGCCTTGAGGATCTCCTGGTTTTTGCCTTGAGGATCTCCTGGTTTTTGCCTTGAGGATCTCCTGGTTTTTGCCTTGAGGATCTCCTGGTTTTTGCCTTGAGGATCTCCTGGTTTTTGCCTTGAGGATCTCCTGGTTTTTGCCTTGAGGATCTCCTGGTTTTTGCCTTGAGGATCTCCTGGTTTTTGCCTTGAGGATCTCCTGGTTTTTGCCTTGAGGATCTCCTGGTTTTTGCCTTGAGGATCTCCTGGTTTTTGCCTTGAGGATCTCCTGGTTTTTGCCTTGAGGATCTCCTGGTTTTTGCCTTGAGGATCTCCTGGTTTTTGCCTTGAGGATCTCCTGGTTTTTGCCTTGAGGATCTCCTGGTTTTTGCCTTGAGGATCTCCTGGTTTTTGCCTTGAGGATCTCCTGGTTTTTGCCTTGAGGATCTCCTGGTTTTTGCCTTGAGGATCTCCTGGTTTTTGCCTTGAGGATCTCCTGGTTTTTGCCTTGAGGATCTCCTGGTTTTTGCCTTGAGGATCTCCTGGTTTTTGCCTTGAGGATCTCCTGGTTTTTGCCTTGAGGATCTCCTGGTTTTTGCCTTGAGGATCTCCTGGTTTTTGCCTTGAGGATCTCCTGGTTTTTGCCTTGAGGATCTCCTGGTTTTTGCCTTGAGGATCTCCTGGTTTTTGCCTTGAGGATCTCCTGGTTTTTGCCTTGAGGATCTCCTGGTTTTTGCCTTGAGGATCTCCTGGTTTTTGCCTTGAGGATCTCCTGGTTTTTGCCTTGAGGATCTCCTGGTTTTTGCCTTGAGGATCTCCTGGTTTTTGCCTTGAGGATCTCCTGGTTTTTGCCAGTTGATTGAGCTCCTTGGAGAGGCCCCCTGGTGAAGTTCTGGCAGCCAGTCCTCCTGTCCTCTTCTCCCTGACACCACGTATGGCACAGAGCAAACCTCAGCCTCTGTTTCCATATCTGTGTGATGGAGGGGATGCCACGTGTGGGAACAGGAGGAATAATGGTTATTTGCAGAGCTCTTTGAGATCCTTAAAGGGAAACCCCTGGAGAGACCTAAAGTATTAGGGCTGTAAGTTCTTTCCAGGCAGTTAAAGGGATAATAAATTGATGGCCCAGGAGATCTGGTAGTAGAAGTTGTGTGCAGAATATGGTAAAAAGGTAAAACTGCTGGAGACCAGGAGCTTTTGAAGAGTGATGCTGAGCAGAAGTGCAATAGAGGCAGGGGTAGGGTGTTGAGGGTTATCTTGGTCCTGGGTTAGTCAGTGGGGTTGAAGGAGAGTCTAGGAAGAGTCAGTGTGTGGGTGATGTCTTTGGGATGGTCTGTGCTGTGCAAGCCCTAGGGGATGACTCTCAATTCCCTCCCCCAGGATGGGGTTGTGCAGCTTGGACATGGTCATGGGCAACCAGGAACAGCATGGGCCACTTTACCTTGCTTGATAACACCTATTTCAGCAGTTTTTCCCCAGGCAGAGTGAAGGGAGCATTTGAAGAAGCTTTTTCTGATGATCTGTTTCCTTCCTAGCAAAAGGGAATGAACTGAGCCCACCAACTTTTTGTTGGTCATAGCAACCCTTTCATGAAACACTAAATGAGCTTCAGACTGTGCTATTCCCCCAGCAATTTGTCCATAGTTAACCACGTTGTAGTCAGATATTTGGGCTCAATCTCTCATTTGAATTTCTTTGCCTTCATCTCAGTCATTGGCTTGTTTTTATGTCTTTTTTAGCAGATTAATGAGATCTTTAGTACCTGCTATTTTCTCCCCACAAAGGTTTTTATCTCTTCTAACCAAGTCACTTCTCCATCTCTGTTGGGTAAAGGGATTGAGCTCCTTCTGTCACCCTCCAGGGAGCAATGGCTCAATGCTCTCAGCATGCTCTGCATCCACCTTGGGTCTTCTCCACTTGCCCAGCCCTGCTTCAGTCAATTCCTGTTCTATGGGTGTCTGCAGCTTTCCCAGGCAGGACATTTGGGAGGCATCCTTTGGAGAGCAGAGTGGGGAGCAGTGTTTGATTGCTCCCCTTGGAGCTGTATCCAGGGGGGGAATTCAGGACAAGAGGTGATGACCTCAAGATGCACTGGGGGAGGTTTAGATTGGACATTAGGAAGAAGTTCTTTGCTGACAGAGTGGTCAGGGACTGGACCAGGCAGGTGCTGGAGTCACCATCCCTGGAAGGGTTCAACAAACGAGTAGATGTGGAGCTTTGGGACATGGTCTGGGGGTCAGGAAGATGTTGGACTTGCTGATCCTGGAGGTCTTTTCCAACCTAAATGTTTCTATGAATTCTTGCTGCTTGTGCTGCTGGGTTACTCATTGACCTCCTGCCCCTGCTTGCTCTGAAGCTCCAGACACCTCCTTCCTTGTCCTGTGAAGCTGGAATAGACCCTGTTTCCTGATGCCTTCCGAAGCAATTTTCCCTCTTTAGCATCATACACCTCTCCTTAGTTCTTTGGGGTTTTCTGCAAATTGAATTCATCTTAATTTAATTCTTCATATCATTATTACTGAGGAAAACTGAGTCCAAGCCCAGAAATGTCACAAGCACCACTCGTGTGCCTCTCCCTTGTTCAGTGATGCTCCTATATTGACAGCTCCTTTCTGAGGAACTGCAAGAGAGCTGATTCTTAATCCATTTCACACGTGCACTGATATCATAGAGTGCTAATTTTTTAATCAGAAGGTTGAGAGATACAAAGTCAAACATCTAACAGCAGCTAAATGTGGTTACCCTTATCACCCAAACTTGTAATCTCATCAAAGAATGAAATCAGATTTGTCTGACAAGCCCCATTTTCCATAAACCCATGGTGATGATGTTAATTATGTTCCTCTCCTTTAATTCCTTATCAATTGAATCATATATATCAACTTTTCTGATTGCTTTGCCAGGGACAGATGTTGACTGGCCTAGATTCCCTGGTTCAGTTCTGTGGTGCTTGTGAAATACAGGCACCATCTTTCCATTTTCTTCCCTTTTTCAGGGTACTGGAGAGGTGTGAGCTCCAATGTAGAGGAGATCATGGCTCCATCTCCTCCAGCAGGGTGAGGTGGTGGGTCAGGGAATCCTATAAGGAGCCTGGTGCTTTGGGTCTTGCTTTTGACTCAAGGAACAAAGGGGTTTTTCCTTCTGTGAGTCAACTTTTCTAGTTCCCCCAAGAGCTGAATGGATCTCCTCAAAGATTCCACCAGCCCCAGAGATGCTCGTTCATTAAAGATAGGACCAGGAGTCATGGTTTTAAGCTGGGAAAGGAGAGATTGAGGCTGGATATTAGAAAAAAGTTCTTTAATCTGAGGGTGATAGATCAGTGGGATGGGCTGCCCAGAGAGGGGGTGGAGGCCCCATCCCTGGAGACATTCAAGGTGAGGCTTGCTGGGGCTCTGAGCAGCCTGCCCTAGGTAGAGATGTCCCTGCTGGTGTAGTGAGGTTGGCCCAGATGAGCTCTGGAGGTCCCTTCCAGCCTCAAACATTCTCTGATTCTATTCTATGATTCTGAGAGTCAACTTTTCCAGTTCCCACACAGCTGAATGGCTCTCCCCAAAGATTCCACCAGCCCTAAAGATGCTTGTTCATGTTTTGAGCCCAGATTTATCAGCTGCTGGGCTTGTCCTCACTGCGTTCACAGGAGAGAAATTCTTTAAGGGTCTTTCTGCTTCAGGGCTATTAGAGGCATGAAGGAGCAGCTACAACCACCTTGTAGCAGGGGGAGCTTGTAGGAATGATCTATCCTTGGAGCTCACTGCTGCAAGGTATGAAATAAGGTGAAATACTGGCCAAGACTCATGCAAAGACACCTGGTTTTGGAGGTGTGAGCACTTCATGGGTATGTTAGACCTTACTGTGTGCATCCATCCACCTGCTCAACCATCACCTAGTTGCACTCTGCAGAGGAACAAGCTATTATTACCTACTTGGCAAGAGGGCTGGGATTGAAGTGAGGGAAATTCAGTGGCTTTAAAGCAGCTGGTGCCTTTCCCCAGTGGAGGCCAGTTACTGGGATGCTCTGATCCAGCATCAGCCCCTGCTGCAGCACTTTGTGAGCTGCCAGGCATCAGAAGCAATCACTATCTCCTCCTGCCTGGCACTGCCAGGTTTTCTTACCTCTGCTGATAAGAACTCGCCCAGCATTTTACAACTGTATATCTGAAATTAGCAGCAGCTTAATCTCCCTCTGCTGGATCACTCAGAGGTGTAATTGTGCAGAAAAAAAAAAGGGTATTAAAATGCAAACCACTCTCCTATACTTTTTCATGTTAAATCTCTTCTTCCTTCTATTCTTTTAATTCTACAAGAGGGTTTTTGCTTTTTTCCATCCTCCCCCCATACGTGGGTCTGTGTCTCTTTCATAAAGAGAATGAGCTGGGCACGCAGGGAGAATAATTTCAATTTCTCCATAAATCTCAGAAATGAATACTTAAATTCAAGCAAAAAAATACTTTCTTACACCTTTAATTTCCTCTCTATGAAGTATAATGAAAAAGCCTGATTATTTTTAATTCTTTCCTTTAATAATTCAGCAGCGGAGTGATTTAAAGCTGAGGCCGATAATTACCTTTTCACTTCCCTGGTAAATGGAGTTTTAATAGAAATGGAAGCCCAAATGCTGGAATTAATTCAAATGGGTCAGCATCAGGTCATCCATAGCATCTTCCATATAAATCATTTATCTGAGAAATGGCCTGCTTCTCCATTTCACAGGGAACCCTGCCCAGGGGCTGCATTTAAAAAGAAGATGCAATGTTTGTACCTTGTAAAGCATGGAGGGAGGTGGGGAGAAAATAAAAAAGTGCAATCCACATCATCTTGGAAGGATTTTTTAATGCAAATTGAACTGGTGGTTGAAGGACAGGAGAGCAGGGGCTTGTCTAGATTAGGGAAATTCAGCCGTAGCTGCAATGATCGTTTACTGTGGGAGTTGGTGTAGATCCCATTATCTGTGGGGTTTGTGTTAGTCACTGTTTATCTCCATACAACACCTGCTACACCCATTTTATGAAGCAGGGGTGGGGGTGATGGTGTCATCCCCAGGGAGCAGAGCAGCAGAGCCCCTGCGTGGGGATGGGGCTGTAATTACCTCTGCAGCTACGAAGGCTATTTAGAAAAAAACCCCAAATAAAAAGTCTCTCCAGCTCAGCCATCCACGGAGGTGTTTTCTAAAACCAAGGCTGGGTTTAGCCAAAGCTGGTCCTGCCCTGGGGAGGTGGTGACCCCACTGAGCTGGCACAGGGATGAAGGGAAAGCCTCTGATGGCTTCACTGAGCATCCTGGAGGCTGCACCAAGGTCCTGTCCTAATGGGGCCAACCACCAAACCATCCCTGTGGGGCCAGGAGCTCTGCTGAGATAGCCCCAAGGCTGCTGGCTCTGTGCAGGGGGATGAGCCCAGCACCCAGTTGAAGTGGAAGGGGTTGGGTTAGGAGCAGGGTTTGGCTGGAACCAGGCAAAGCATCCGGGGGGTTAAATTTTTCATGCGAGCTAAACATAAGCTGCCTGGGCTCTGATTAAGGCTGGGACGCTGGAACTTTGAAGCACTCCAGCTCTGATTCTCCACAAGTGCATGGTAATGATTTCTTTTCAAATGTCAAGCAGTTTTGTTTCTATTTCCTTTCATGAATAATTGGTGCTGAGCCGGTGGCAACACCAGCATCCAGCTGGCAGGAGGAGCCCTTGTGATCCCCTTGGAGCACCCAGGCAGCACATCCCAGCAGTGCAGGCAGGGCTTGGGGTGCTGCTCCACCCTACAGAAGAAAGGGAGAGGGGGGAAAAATCCCTTTCCCCCAGAAAGCAGGAAAATACATATTTTCTATCAGTGCAGAGGGCTCCAAGTGGTCCTATCCTGCTCCTCTGCAATGTGTCCTGCTGGGATGCCCAACCCCTTTCTGGAGCTCCTCTGGTTGCTGGGTGTTTTCTCTGCCAGTTATACTTTAATATTTCTCTATCCCATGGCCATTTACAGCCACATATTCTACACCATTGCCTGGGGAACTCAAGCAAATGATTGCATTGCTGGAATCTCAAACTGTTGGTAAATACAAATGCAGCTTCCAGACATAGGCAATGACCCAATCAGTCATCGAGTCAAGGAGTTTAAAGTGATGTCTTTTTTTGGGGGTCCTACTTAAAATGCTGTGGGAGTGCTGGATGTTATATAAATGTGCAATGCAAGTTGCAGATCCCTATTTAGACTGACAGACTCCCTAATCAGAAGTTAAATAATGCCCTTTTTCCTTCCCCTCCTCTCTGCTGTCTCCAGGATTGGCACTGGCAGCGTTAGAGATGACAAGTGAGTTCAATCAAAAGGGAGAAAGTGTTTCAGAAATGTATAAAAATTTGGGAATCAGATGTAGTGGCAGGAAGGTGACCTGCTAAGGGAAACCCTGCTCTTGCTGCAGTGACAGAATTGATCACCTAACTGGCTTTCAAAGAAAAACCTGAAGTTTTTCAGCTTCCCTGGCCCCATCCAGCCTAGGAAGGCAGATGTTCAAACCCTGATTTTTGCTCGCCTCTTACGCTGTTCCTTATTTAGCCCCAGAAATACATGAAGTGGCCACGCTGCCTCTCTCAAGAGGGAAGGGAGAAAATAAATCAGACAAAATAGGAGCTGGGCTGTTTGCTGGAGGCATGTTAAAGAAGTGTGTGCAGGGACTTCTGCCTCTGCTGCAGGGCAGTGCCAGGACTCATCTTGTTCCCTTGTTCCCTGGTGTCAGATGCCTCTTGGGGACAGGCAGCTTGGGTTGTCTAGGGCTGCTAAAGACAGAGACCTTCACTGTGGGCACTTCACTCAGACCCACTGGCTTGTGTGGAGAAGTCTGTGCCCTGGTATCTCCAGTGTGTGCCACATATACAGCTATATATACATAGTATATCTCTGCATGCACATCTGCCCCACATAACCCACCCCCCCTATTATGGCCACAAGCTGGAGCAGGGCAATAATGGGATGCTTCCAACAGCCAGAGCTGCTGCTTTCCCAGAGCCTTCCCCCTGTGCTCCTGGGTGTCACTGCTCCCTGAATCTCTGCTGGCTGCTGTGGCAGCCTCTAGCCTCTTGCACAAACAGCCCTTTCCCCTCTCCTGGTGCAGTAATGATGTTTATTGAGTTGTACACACATCCCCCCTCCTGCATTTTTCATGGGCCTGCTCTCCAGAGGCAGAGCAGCCTCTGCTCATCAAGCAGCACCAAGCCTGGTGATTGCTCCTGCTCCTTCCTCTAGCTGATAATTACCCTCCTCTCCCTGCAACCAGCCCTGACAACTGCCACCCTCCTGGTCACTGGCCACAGAGTTAATTGGCAGGTGCTCTATTACCTCTGCTTGCCCAGGCTCTGATTAAGTGTTGGGAGAAGGTGGATGGTGCCCTGTCCATCCCGGAGCAAAGGAGGGGAGGAAACAAGTTGTGGTGTACATCTAGGACCCAAGCACCAATGGTGTTACTCATCCTGTGACTAAAAAAAACTCTGGCTCTTCTATCCTGTCCTCTTCCAGCAGTTGAGCAGGGGTGGTGGCCATGATAGGAAGGCAGAGCCCTTCTCTCACCAGCTCTGCAAGAGGACCATGCAAGGTGGAGAAATAGAAATGGTGGAAAGGATGTTGAATCATAGAATCATCTAGGTTGGAAAGGACCTCTAGGATCATCAAGTCCAACATCTCCCTGACCCCTAGACCATGTCCCAAAGCACCACACCTACTCGTTTTGTCCCTTGAGAGTCTCCACCTCCTGACACATACATGTAGTCACCACCAGGCACACACATGGGGAATGGGAAGGGGGAAACCCCCTGGGGAACACAAGCATTACACATACTCCTTTCTCTTTCCATCCATCCCTTTAACCATCTCTTCCTCATCATAACCACACCTTTCTTTCCAGCCATCCCTTCCCACACTTTTCTTTCTGTCCTGCACATGCTCCTCAGATCTTCCTGTGCTTTACCACCACAAGATCCTCCAGTCTCCCCCAAGAGCACTCCATTTCAATAGGAGATGGGACCTGGAAATTTGCCTTTAATATTTCATAAGCTTCCTTCTAAGATGTAAAGCATATCTACATTATTTGCATCAACTACCAGGAAAACAAATGCCTTCCATTTGAAAACAGATCCTAACCTGCTACCCTTTTTTTTTTCCAGGGCTGACATAAATAACACAATTTATTCAAAGGAACCCTTTCTTCTATTTACATTTATATTGAATAATTTAAAAGTACTTTCTCCCCTTCCATAAATCCTTCTAGGATGGGAAGAACCTTTCCATGTTTCTAAGGGAAACTCTTAACTACACAAGCACATGGAAATGTGGTTGCAAATCTGATCATATTGATGCCTGAGCCATCCAAGCTGAGCAAGGAGACCATGCTGAGAAAGAGGAGATATTTGTGTTGAGCTCTTAGATGCAGAGGAGGCAATGGTGAGCCAAAAAATGAGGGCTGCTGGTTGGATTATCCTGAGGAAGAGCTTTGATAGAGGATGTGATCAGGGTGACCATGAGCCAGCAAT
>VYZX01029380.1:2796-22764 GCA_013401335.1 Brachypteracias leptosomus | reverse complement strand
TATATATATATATATTTTTAATTGCCCAATTTGAGTTTTTAAGTGATAAACGTGCATTGTAAACTCAATTGCCTTGTAACCAAATGATATAAATGCTTCATGACTTCAATGGAGAATATGCTGTAGATTTTCCTGTAAATTAGCTTGATCAATGAGTATGTGTGCTACTGAGCTTTAACTAATGTGATCTTCCACTGTAGAAAGTCATTGTTAATGGATCAGATATAGGTACTAAACTATGTTTAAGTGGATGAACAGGGATTTTGCAGTTTTGAAAGCAATTAAGATATGGCTGTTCATCAGCCCATCTGCTTGCCATTCAGAAGAGTTGTGATGCAGTGCTTCCTATGCTATAGAATTATTTTCAGCTTTCGATGACTGTAGCATGATTCCTTTGTGTACTGTACTGTGTACAGACTTTCCATGTTTTGCACTTTTCTATGGCAAACCTCGACTGCTTTATAAATACTCTGTTGTGTAGTAAGTAGTGATTGTGGTAGCAGGCATTTGTGTGCTGCATAATCAGTTTGCACTTGCAAAGTTAACTTGGACTAACATTGTATGTTGCTGGTTGCTTGTTGTAGCTCACATGTATAAGTACTGTTCAAAGTTACAAAGTCAGCCCTCATTGCACAATGAAAATCACTGTGATCTGTACATAAACCCTAGTAAAATTTTATTGCTGTTTAATTTATGTAATATCTGTCAAATCTGGATTCATTTAATAAACCTTTATATCTTTTTAAATGTTTAAATCTAGTTGCTTCCATTTATGTTGGGAGGAGGTGGAGGTTCTCCATCCAAAAAAATTACAAAGAGGAGAGGAGCAGAAAAACACCTGTTCCTTCTTTTCAAGAGTTAAGTCTTTCCAGAGCAAGACACAAGTGGTGGAACATACCTCAGTTGGTGTGGAAGAAGCACCAAAAAGTATATTTTCAAATTAATTTCAGGTAGTGCACCAACAATGTAAAGTGTTTACTCAGACTTCTGATTTAGTTTTGATTATATGATCCTAATTGCTTCGACATTTTCACAACTTAACAACCTGAACACTGTCTAGAACGCTCATTTCAATCTGTTTCTTAGAACATCTGAAAATATTCTTATGATGTCAGGCACACTTAAACCTTTATTTCATCTTCCATCAAGAACTTTAAAAGTCTGTTTTTAACAAAATTTGCTTAGCTGCTGGTGTTAGATTACTTATCCTGGGACAATTATATTTTATTTCTTACCTACTAGATAGCTTAATCTTGCAGAGGTAATTATGCAGGCATAAAACCAACTGGATACAGTTTGGACTAGTTGAGGGTTGGTTTTTTAACACAGAACTTTGCGCTTGCTTTCTGCCTGGCTTAATTTTACGTTTTATGCATGGACATTTCTCTCTTGTAAACCGCTATGTCATATGCTTCATGAAACTGCTAATGGAAAGTGAAGGAACACTGCAATGAGCCCTAGCAAGCCTTTCGTTGTCTCTTTGATCTGATCAGTTAAAACTCAGACAAGAACTGCTCAGTTAAAACATACCACATTTTTTAGTGTTTTGAAATGTCCAGGGTGTTGGTAAAGCATTTGGTTTAACATCTTTTTCTTAGCCCAGCTTTTTGCCACGTGACAGAGTTCTTGTTCATTTGTTCTAACCCGAGTACCCTTTTTTGACCATACATGTAACAGGATCTTATCCAACAAAGGCCATTTTAACTATGCTTTTTCACTCAAGCAGGGCAGATAAGTTGTGCTGGGGTTTAACCTTGTCTGGACCATACTCACATAGCATTACTCACTACTCCCAGATCTGTCTCACTTCCATGGTTCATTAACCCATTTTATGGCAAAACAGCATTTGACAAGTACTCACCCTTCTGTGACCTACTGTTAACCAGTAACAGTATGATATAATGAATGGTTGAAAGCAACTGGCACTGTCACAACTCTGGACCTTACCCAATACTTTGTGAATTGGTATAAAACTCACATATCAAGCTCTTCCCTTGTGCAAACTCCTGGTAGCTGCTACAATCTCAGCTTCACAATTTAGGCAGCTTTTCACAGAGAAAGTAAAAGACTTTTCTAATGTCCTCAGTAAAACAGTCTAGCTTTACTTGCTCTCTTCCACTCCCAATTTTTATCTGCCCTTCAGAAAAACTGCATGAATGTATGTCAAGCTTCATATTTATCCTTGAAAACAGGAATACTGTAAAATTTTACCAAGCTGAATTGTAAGAATTTCTTTGAACATATCCAAATATTCTTCTGGTCCTGTGCAGGAATATCTGAAGTGTGACAACAGAAAATCTCAGCGGTAAGTAGAGCCAGTATACCAGCTTTGAGTTATGGTGCAGTTTTATCTGATTTACTGCATTTATTTCAGTGCCAGTAAGAATGGGTTGTTGGGGTAGTTCAAAGCCAGGCATCTCTTACTGCACCTGTAATTTACAACACAGGCCACTGAAGTCTGAGGGAGGTCCCAAAGCTGATATTGTAACCTGAAGCACCAAAAATGCAGGCCTGTCTTACACCTAGGGTGTGAAATTTGTAAGGTGCTGTCTCTGCTGCACTGATTTTTACTTAAGAGTATATCATAGATACCTTGAAAAGTGTAGCCTATTCCAGCTTAAACAGTTAACCAACTTGAGATTTATTATTATTATTTATTTCTTCTTGTCTCCAGCATATTTTGGATTGTGGTAATAAAAAAGGAAAATTGAAGGGAGAAAATTATTCTGGGAAACCAAATAAGCTTGAACTGAACTTTAATCCAAGGAATAACTTCATAAGCCTGGACAGTAAGTACTTGTACTTACTCTCTATCACTAAAGTTGGTAGAGAAAATTGTACCTTTTCTATCTTTATGCTGGCTGTTAAGACATAAACTGCTCTTCTTCCCAATATTGTGTCAAAAGAGACAGTTGTAGGAGCAAGGGTATATTTCAACTTTAGTCAGTGGTTAGTCAATTTTAGAGAGTCCTTGAAACTAAAACCCCTGGGTTGGAGGAGGAGAAAAGTGTTTTACAGTCATCATCCTCTTAATTTTCTGTTCTGTGTGAGTGTAAGCTGTGCAGAGGAGGTGGTTGTGCTTTGAATGCTGCTACTGTTGTAAATCACATGAAGGAAACAGCTTGCTCAAGCGTGTGGTGTGTCAGGCTTCCTTCAGTGCCTCAACTTGAAGGACCAAGTCTTTTTCTTTTTTTCCAGCAGCTTTGTGAGAGTGTAGCTGAGCAGTTTATCCAATGGTAAGACTGAACCTTAGAAAAACACTGAGCTTTTCAATGGCAGCTTTTTTTTAAGGCCACATTTCTTCATAACTTAGGCATTAGACAGCACAATTTTTGCTTTAGGATACAAAAATAGAAGATTCTCAGCCGTTCAGTGCTTCTGAAGTTTGGTGAACAAACGCCATAAATATGGAGTGTTGTGTGTATAGTATCTAGTACTTTCTGTGACCTGATTTTAATTTCTCAATGAAAAAGAGTTTTTGAGTTAATTTAGGACCCTCTTCCAATCCAGTTGCTCATAAAAATATTTAACTAAAGCAGGGTTGCTAGACTGTGTTAATCACAGGATGGTAGGGTTTGGAAGGGACTTCTGAAGATCATGTAGTCCAACCCCCTGCCAAAGCAGGTTCACTTAGGGCAGGTTGCATAGGAACACATCCAGGCAGGTTTTGAATGTCTCCAGAGAAGATGACAACCTCTCTGGGCAGCCTGTTCCAGTGCTCTGTCATCCTCACAGTAAAGAAGTTTTTTGTCATGTTAAGCTGGAACTTCCTGTGTTCCAGTTTGTGCCCATTGCCCCTCAGACTATCACTGGGTGCCACTGAAAAGAGACTGACCCCGTCCTCTTGTACATAGTAAAACCTTCACAGGTGGCATGTCTTTCTTGTCTACTGATTAGCAGTTTGCTTTAAGGCATTCTAATTAAATTACTCAGCATTCTCTTCTTAGGCTTTGGTCAAGCTTCTACCCATTCTAATAACACATGTTGCAAAAAATAATAACCACAGGTACATAAATAGATGTAGGTAAGTTATTTTGTCTTTGTGTTAATAAAACTGAGCTAGGAGTAGAGATGTAAATGCATTATCGAGGGACAGAAAAGTTTATTCAATTAGTACATTCATGGTTTGAGCACGTTCAGATTTAGGATTTTTCTTACTTGTCTGTCTCTTAAAGCAATGCTGCAGTCCTGTGTCTTGACACTTGCTTTCCACCTGCCACCATCTGCATAGCAGCAGTGAGCTCAACTGATCTATGAGAAACGTTTCCCTGTTGTGAACTGAACTCTACTTAGCTGATCTGAAAAGGAATTTCCAGTAACTGAGTGTAGCTGAAGTCCTATTCTCTCTACAGGTATTTGCCACTGGGGAGCAAGAGTATTGCAATATGCTGTAAAGTAATACAAAATTCAAACAGCATGTTTTGAAACCCTTTTATAGTGTTTGCATAAAACTTCTGTGACTCATGTAATCCCCAGGAAAATCTTGGTCATGCAAGAAGGAGAGGATGATGGTGGACCACTTAAGCGTTGTTAGGTACTGAGCCTGTTCTTTAATTTCACTGTCTGTCCATTGAGGAAACGGAGTTGGTTTTTTGGTTTGTTTTTATTTTATTTTTTTTCTAGTAAGCCGTCAGTACATGAGTGACCATTAATCTTGAAATGTTTTTTCATGTTGACTCTTGGTTTGAGATAATGAATTTTTGGATTGTGAAAATGTCTGTGAAGTCTGTTTGGAGACTGGATTCTGACAGTAATTAACTATTTTATATTTTATTTATACAACTGGTGATAATTCACATGCAAAATAGAACAGGTTTGAAATTAATATGTTAATTTGTTTAAAATTTTAATACTTTGATACACTGACTTGGCAGTCAAATAAAAGAAAATCTGTGCATTCAATTTAAGAACAGGATACTTTAAAATACCAAAGCTTTTGACACAGTATTTTAAGATTGGAAATAGATTAATATTGTGTGAATAAACAGGTATCAGGATGGTGTGCTCATTTCGATTCTTCAGCTGGGGATTAAAACTGAAAGCTATTGAATGACAAAAGAGAAAGCTGGCACCCATTTCTGTATTCCACCCATGTGTCAAAAATTATGGAGTTTAAAAAAATGTAGCTATGATGCTACCTAATGTTGAAGACTGAAGCTGAGATATCCACATTTCTCAAAACTGCATTCCAGATCATGAATGTTTCACAGCTTGTCTTGTGCTTTGTATTAGGCAGATATTACTAGGGTGTTTTTATTAAAAAATTGATGGGATGAGACATGTTAGTTCTACAGAGGGATCTGGACAGGCTGGATGGATGGGCCAAGGCCAATGGCATAAGGTTCAACAAGACCAAGTGCTGGGGCCTGCACTTGGGTCACAACAACCCCATTTAATGCTACAGGCTTGGGGAGGAGTGGCTAGAAAGCTGCCCAGTGGAAAAGGACCAGGGGGTGTTGGTTGACAGCCAGCTGAATATGAGCCATTAGTGTGTGCAGGTGGCCAAGAAGGCCGATGGCATCCTGTCTTGCATCAGAAACAGTATGGCCAGCAGGAGTAGGAAAGTGGTTGTCCCCCTAGGGGAAAGACAATTTGAGGCTGCAACCTTGCATACTGCATTCAGTTTTGGCCTCTCACTGCAAGAAGGACATTGAGGTGCCAGAGTGTGTCCAAAGAAAGGCAGTGAAGCTATTGAAGGGTCTAGAGCACAAGTCTTATGAGAAGTGCCTGAGGGAACTAAGGTTGTTCAGCATGGAGAAAAGGAGACTGAGGGGAGGCCTTATTACTCTACAACTACCTGAACAGAGGTTGTCACGAGGTGGGAGTCGATCTGTTCTCCCAAGTAACAAGTGATAGAACAAGAGGAAATGGCCTCAAGTTGCACCAGGGGAAATACAGATTAGATATTAAGAAAAACCTTTTCACTTAAAAGGATGTGAAGAACTGGAACAGGCTGCTCAGGAAAGTGGTGGAGTCACCATCCATGGTGATAGGTGTGGTGCTTAGGGACACTGTTTGTTGGTGACCTGTCAGTGCTGGGTTAACGGTTGAACTTGACAATCTTGAACTTCTCTTCCAACCAGAAAGATTCTGTAATTCTATGTTGGGAGTCACTTACCTCCTGAAAACAATTCGTTGGTTGTTGTCATTCATTGATACTCTGAATGTCTTTTGTATGACTTCAAAGTGTAAGTCTTTGATAGAAGTGTAAAATCTAGCTTATTAACCCCAAAAGCAGTGTTTGCCTGGTTGGAAAAGGAGCCGTTGAGTTAATAGTGTTAACCATATATTTTTTCTTTTTTACACCCAAAATTACTAAGTATCTATATGAAACATTAAATGGCTTGAAGCTTGACATGTGATGTCATATTTTTAAGCAAAAGTGGCTTTACAGCTTTAAAATATGTTTGTCTATTAAGCAGTACACATGGATGTCAAAGGAGGAGCGAAGTTGCCAATACAAGCAGGTTTTCAGCTTCTGGGTTTTCTGCAGGTACCATTTCATAGGTAGTAAGTTTACCAGAGGATGGGATTCATGGAATGAAATTACATTACTACATTAAGGATAACTTGGCAGCCTAGGAAGCAAACTTCCATTGTGTTTACAGTGATAGATGAGTTACAAATGATTTTTTTAATTTCCAAGTATATAATAAGAAGATTCAGTGATCAAACAATGGAGTGATTATCTTTGTCATTGTGATTTAAAAATAAAAACAAATAGACTTTCTTATCGTGCCAGTGCCAAAATAATGAACAGTACTGAAACATATTCTCCTTATTTAATTTTGTTATGAGTCTGTGTGTTCTGTTTTTTTTTCTGATTACAGTCAACAATAATAGTATTTAGAAGAATAAAAATGTGAATCAGGGAACATTTACCTTGTAATGTCTTTAAGCTTCTAATGTATTCTGTACACTGAGTCAAGATTTTATCCTACTTGAAATAATTCAGTCCATAACTTTTTTCTCTCAATCTCTTTAATTTATCTTAGATTGGCATAGCTTCAAACAGCTAAAAAGAGAAAATCTGCAAGAAGTTTATAGAAACAGTCCATGACTTTTAGAACATATGTTGTCCAAAAGTGTGGGTTGGGTTTTTTTTCCTTCTTTTTTTTTTTTTTTTTACTTTGCATAAAGCCATAGTATACAAATTATTGGAAGGAAAAATACAAGCCACCTTGAAAATCAGGTTTGAGTTACAGTGTAGTTTCATATATTGCCAAAAAGTTGTTGCATTTACTGGTTTCTTTGAGCTACAGCTGTGTTTTCCAGTATTGTTTTGGAAGCACTTGCTTCATGTTAAAGCTTGTTTCCCTGTTGCCCTGAGGGTGACATTCAGTGGAGTTCGCTTCTGTTTATTCTATAGAAAAATATCCAATCCTGTTTCTCCTGAAGGTGTTATGGGAGGTAGCAGCAATAAATTACAGATAGAAACTATGCATTATTGTGAGTCACATGAAAGACTATGAATGAGAAGTAGAAAAACAAAAGAGAGAGAAAAAAACCTATCATGCTAGAGTCTTTAAAAGCATTTCCAGTAACATGATTAAGTTAAAACTCTTTAAAGCGAGGTCTTAAGATACAAAGCTTAAGGATTAAAGACAATTTTTCCTATTAATGTCACTTGCTCCATCTACCTAGTCTATCTCATTTTGCACCTTTTGAACAGGGGCAAGTCAGTAAGTAGGGATTTATGTAATTGGCTGGAAAAAAAAGGGGTCTCAGGATAAGTGAAAAAAAGTCTTTTCTATAAATTGCTCTAATAGAAATGTAAAGACTGCATAACAAATGTTTACCTGTGACAAGAAGAGGGGAAAAAAGTGTATATCTACATTGCATTTATTTCCATGGCCCCATGGCACATTTAAGCAGTGTTCTTTTCCTTGGTCGAGGTTTTGATTTTTCTAATTGGAAAAGGGACTATGCAAAATAAAAATCTTCAACACTTGTTTCCTTTGATAGTGTATCCTCTTACTTCTAAAAGAATAAAACCAAGTAAAAAAACTCCACCACCCATGAAGTAGTTGATTTAAGGCAGATGCAGCTTCTAGGGGTGGAGAAAAATATTTGAATCTAAAGAGTGGCAACATCTCAGGAATGGGGGAGGAAGTGTTATTTCCTTGATTTTGAAAGTTTTCTATCTGGATCTCATAGTCAGTGCCTCATGTTACACCAGAGGGACTCAGGACTTCAAAGGTCAAATTACGTAAATTAATTTTGAGATGGGGAAGGAAATACTTAGGAAATGTTTTGACTTTCACTTGACCATCTCACAGAATCACAGGGTAGTTGAGGTTGGAAGGCATCTCTGGAGGTCACCTGGTCCAAATCCCCTGCTCACACAGAGCCATCTAGAGCCAAAACAATAAAACAGTATTTTGGATTCATCCCAAATAACATTTTTGAAACTGTCCTCAAAAGCTAAGAAAAGAAAATATACAATGCTTATTTTTTTGTATTTCACTAAAAATTAAAACATTTATTTTTAGAGTACTTTTTTTCCATTTTACAGTTTTCCAGACAGCCACCAAACTCAGAAATTCATTGTTCTCACAACTTTAACTTCAGCAGAGTTGAAATAATGAGCTAAGGAATTTGTTCATTTCCTTGTCTTCTCAAATGCTGTGGAAGGGCTGTTAACCTGTCTGGACTTAATCACAGAATCACAAAATGGTAGGGGTTGGACAGGACCTCTGGAGATGATCTAGTTCAACCCCACCATTGGACTAATGGAGGTCTGGAGTCATAAAATGGACTGTGTGTTGATGTCAGCTGCTGCATGTCGGTTACTCTTGATAAGCAAGGTTTTCCACTTGAAGATGGTGCCAATTTGCTGTTGCTATAGACAGCTTTGGATTTTCATTTGGAAGAAAACTGATTTTGTATGTCAACAAGCTCATGGTAGAAAGAGTGTTACTTCACTGACTTCTATGTGTAGAATGAAGTTTCCAGCAGTTCATAAACTTTTTTCTATCAGAGGTGTTCTAAATGACAGTGCAGTTCTATCTCATTTCTCTTAAGTCTAGGAAGGTAGTGTGGCCCTTTTCTGGCTTGTGGGAGGGGGGTTGAAATCAGTGAAGGACCGAGCTCTTTGCAAACTGAGGAGCAGAAGATTGGTGTGCTGACCCGTTGCTGGACATGCACTGAATCCAGAGAGTAGTGGATGCTGCTCAAAATATGCCTCTGTCAGGTAAAGAAGTTTCACCAGAAACTTAGTTCCACTCAGTTCTTTCTATGATGATGCGACAAGCTGGCACATAATGTTAAGTCTTGTAGCATTGTACTTGCATTTCCACCAAACATGGGTGTCTGGGTGATTCATCAAAGCTTAGGAGCTCCCTCATGGCTAGCTGGAGAGTGGAAAGAGAATGTGTCACCACAAAAAAAGCTCTTCCAGGAGCCATGAGAGCCCAAGCATGATTGTGTTTGGCTTGCCAGCCAAGTCCTTCATCGCAGGCACAGAATGAAGCTCAGCGAGACCTTTCAGAAAAGAAGACATTACCTCGGGCAGGAAAGGCATTCAAGGCAAAATATGGAGCAGCTTCACATCTGTTCCTTGGGCTGGATGACAAAGAGTTGCACAATAAGTCTAAAGACACAGACCTGTCTGCACCCACCCAGCTTTGTTCAGGCACCCCAAATCTATAGCTACCATATTGCTTATGCAGGCTGTCTCATGTCAACAAAATAATTCCCTTTAGTATTTTGGCTTTTGCTAATGCAGAGTACATGTCCTTCCTCCTCCACTGAAAAACATGCCATGGAAATTGGCCTGGAATATGTTTAATTGAAAACAGAGGAAGACTGATGCCATTTCCAAGTAATGCCTTTCTTGTGATATACTCCTCGTTTACTTAGCAATCAGTTTATGTACATAAAGTAATAACACCACCTTCTTTTGCAATCCCGTCTTTTGAGATATCATATAATGGAAAGGAAAAACATTCCATACAAAATTAAGAAGCATTTGACTGCTGTTACTTACCAGAACCTGAATTGTTCTTGTCCTTTTGGTGGCAGGAGGATAGAGGAAGAATTGTTCTCCTTCTAAGAAAAAAAAAAAAGTTAAGGAATAAAATAACCACATAAGTACTTTTGTAGTATACTCCAGGGTCGTCTTATTTATTTTTAAACAATAGTCAATCTTTCAATTATTTCAACCAGGCTTAGTTCCAAATAGTTCTATATTTGGAGTTAAAGAATTGATCTTGAAAAGGCATACAGAAAAACAAAATACTCTTCCTCTCTCATTTCCTGCTTGAATTAATGAAAATTCGGGCTCCTCTTTTAGATAGCTTGGCATGCATTGTTCCCCCATGAACTACCCTTTTAGTCAAGGATCACAGAATGTCCTTTTCTCATATGAAAAGCATGAATTTATAATCCAGTGTGTTGTAAAAAAGGTGGGTTGTTTTTTTTAAAAAATGAGCCACAGCATTATTAAAAACATTTTGATGTTTTTATATTACTGTATAGAAGTGATTACACTTTCTGCTTACTCTATTTTGAATACAGTATATATTGTCTTGTAAAACTGCTGATCACAATCTTGAAAGTATAATACATAGCAACAGATGCACAGCAAAACACAGTGAGATAACGTCAACTTTAGTGCACCGAGTGCTCTGATTCTTCCCGATGGTCTTGATTCAAAAAGGAGTGATATAAATAAATTGGGAGGTGGAGGCTCTGCCCCAAGAATTTAAGTAAACAGCCAAGGAGTTTCAAAATATCCTTAGAGGAAAGGAGTTTGCATGGACCTCTGGAGGGGCTGTGTCACAAATTGTGTGGGACACTAAGGATTTCTTTGAGACATTAAATGTAGACTCAAGAGTATGAGGTTCAAGGGTTTTGAGACTTCAGTAACAAGATTTTTGTATTGTACCTATGTGTCAGTCAAATTTGATATTTTATAGTTGAAATACATATTTTTCTTTATTTTTGTCTGCAAATACTAGTGATTCTGAAAGTGAGAGCATCACTGTGGTAGACATCACTCACAAAACATAGTCTATTTAACTAGGAGGTATCTAATGGGAGTATGTTAAAAAATAAAGGTAATTTTGGTTTTTATTTGGGTTTTTTTGTATTTTCTAAGTTCTTACCCACTGTGGCAATTGTAAGGTTTCAACAATTAAGTTTTTTAACTGAGTAATCATTAAAGGCTTCCTATTCAGGTAAGTCAAGGCCATACAAGTAGCTCTGATGTGATTTAAGAAGGCTGTAATGTTTGTATACTCTGCTATCCTTTTACATTGCCTTTACTCACTGAAAAATAGATTTGTCATCACATTAATGGCACCTGTAAATTTGACTTATACTTGAACATGGTAGTGAGTTTGAAAAGATTATTTCTTCTGTAATAGTTTAGGAGATTCAAAGCACTTCACAAAACCAAGATAAATTTCTTCACGTCTGCAATTCCATCTCCCTTTAGCCAGTCATAGTGGGTTAACATCATAATGTTTCTGTTTTAACTGAATGAAACACTGATTGCTACCTTTGAATATGTAAATCAGGCATTTTGAAGGAAAAAAATGTATGGTACTTGGGCTAACACCAGGGTACTGTGAAAAAAACCAACAAAATCCAAACCTGAATCAAAATTTCTGATTTTTGCTTTAAATAGTGTCCCAGAGAAGTAGCTGGGAGGTAAATTAAGGACAGAATGATTTGATTCATAAGAATGCTTCAACACGTGATTTCACAGCAAGAAAAACTTTTACTAATACAACAAAATATTTTCATACTAAGGTCCCATATGCAATCAATAAAAAAAAATATTCAACAGACTGGAAATGCATCATCCTCATGTACAATGACAGTGCTATCATCCATTAAAGAGCTTCTCCAGATCTTTTCCAATCTGAGCTTTCCACATTATCCTAGATATGCCCAAGTAGTGGGTAAAAATTCTCGTGAAGACCTGCAGTATGCTGGATTTTTGCGTGCTGTTGGACACTGTACAGAAGGGAGCTTGGCACTCTGAGTCATGTATTTCAGCTCAAATTGAGGCTTAGTACCTTCCAGGCATCCAGTCTTTCAGGCTATCCAGCATCCACCATGAGCAGTTGCTGCAAATGTCCTTTTTGGCACAGCCCAGAAAGCCAGCTGTATCCTGGGCTGCATCAAAAGATGTGTGGCCAGCAAGTTGAGGGATGTGATCCTCCCAGTCTACTCTGCTCTTGTGAGATCCCACCTGGAGTACTGCATCCAGCTCTGGAGTTCTCAGCACAGGAAAGATACGGACCTGTTGGAGCGGGTCCAAAGAAGGGCCACAGAAATGATCAGGGGGATGAAACACCTCTTTCATGAAGAAAGTATGAAGAAAAGCTGGGGAAGTTGGGGTTGTTCATCCTGGAGAAGAGAAGGCTCCAAGGAGACCTTATTGCAGCCTTTCAGTACTTAAAGAGGGCCTATAAGAGAGATGGGGACAACCTTTCTAGCAGGGCCTGTTGCAACAGGACAACGGGTAATGGTTTTAAACTAAAAGATGGTAGGTTAGACTAGATAAAAGGAAGAAATTTTTACAATGAGGCTGGTGAAACAGTGGCACAGGTTGCCCAGAAAGGTGTAAATGCCCTGTCCCTGGAAACATTCAGTGCCAGGTTGGATAGGACTCCGAGCAACCTGATCTAGTTAAATATGTCCCAGCTCATTGCAGGGAGGGGTGGACTAGGTGACCTTTTCAGGTCCCTTCTAACCCAAAGCATTCTATGATTCTATGATCTCTGCAAGCATCTGCTTGCGTTAATGAAGTGGAAGAAGGCAGATGTGCTAGTGCTGGGCAGAGTAAAACCGTGCTGGTTGTGGTGTGGGGGGGACCAGAGGGGCAAGGACCTGCTGGCTGATGCAGAACGATTACCTCCACCCATCAGTACCTGCTAACCTCAGACATGCGTCCTCAAAGGACATTTTTAGTAAGTACATTTGTAGTGGAGTTGTTGAAGAATTCTGCTGTGCAACATGCAAACCTAAACACCCTCATGTCTGTTCTGTCTTCCAGCAGACATGTTTCTGTAACAGTAGCATAAATATGGGAGCAGAAATAATCCATTGTATTTTAGTAAGATGAGAGTCTGTAAGCAGAGTCCAAGGGAAAGAAAAAAAGGGAAAAAAAAAGACTTGTGGGGTAGAGCCTGTGGTCTGGGGTTTGCACAAAGATGTTAAATAGCAGCCAGAGAGAGAAAGCAGAGCTCTGACAGCTAGCTGGGGGAAGAGACAAGATCTGAAAGAGCAACAGGGTAGTAAAGGGAAGCTGTCACAAGGCCAAAATGAATTAGAAAAGCATGAGACTAAAAGGACTTGAATGGAGAGATTTCATTTGCCTTTTCTTGGATGAAGAAGCAAACTTCTTAGGAAAGAAAAATATTTTTATGTTGCTCCTTGGGAGTAGGCCTGTTGTTATGGTGTAGGTCGATCTGCTGAGAAATACTCTTCTCCCAATGGAAGATGGGGAGTGAGGAGAGACCCGTCCCACCCCACCCAACTTTGCAGCAACATAATCCTGTTCACTTCAGCAGGCAGGGCTTCTGTTTCTGGTGGCTGCTGCTATCATTTTAGCACAGCTAATTTCCCTGCTGTGAATTCCTGGCTTCTTTGGCTCTAGAGGCTATAAATCCACAGTTGTTTGTTCTCTCCTTGCAGTCCTCTCTCTTTTGGTTGTTTTTAATGAATGCTATTTTATTATGTTATGGGTAACTTAAATAAACATATATATTACTGTAGTTACATATGTAAAAACATAGGCTTCTCTCCTTTACTCTCACAGATTTTCCTGTAAAAAAGCAATCCTATTTTTTAGGTATCAGTTATCCATTGTGCAGCACCAGAACTGTAAATGACAGTTTCTTTCCTAGTATAAATAGATAGCTTTATCTCATTAGCTGTACTGATTTTTTATAATGAGATGCTATATTATATTGCTACCTGTGCTCTATCTCCTGTGGGTAAATGTGTCTGCTTGGTACCTTTACCTAGAAGTACATTCATATACTTGATTGCCTTGATTGCCATGTGAGAATTTATGCTTTTCAGTACTCTTGGGCTAAAATTAGATAGAAATACTGCAGTGGGAGAGAAGAGAAAATAATTTAGAGACAGAGATACCAAATCTTTTTCTATAGCCAAAGATGGAGAAAACAACAGAAAAATTATAGTATGTAGTAAGCCGGCAATGAGTTTTGCAGCTAGCTTTTGCTGTTAGCTGAACAAAACCTCTCTGGAGTCCTAAGACAGTTTCTGATCTGTTTCTTACCTACTCTGTCTCTCTATCCCTTTTCTAGTCTTCCTACAGAAGATCTGCTGTGCCCTCTTGTTTGCAGAATGATAGGCTGGTAGCAGCATTATGGGTCAGGAGCAAAGCAAAGATCAGCATAAATTATAGGGCAATTATTTGAAAGATTTTAAAATGAGGTTCAAAACTCCGATGCAATAAGCTTAAAAAGAGAATGATCTAAATTCTTTGTGAGTAAATGAATCCAGACCTTGTACTTACTCTACATAAAGGGCTTTTTTTTCAAGCATAAAGTGTAATATTCTACCTAGAGCTAGAACCAGATCCTGTCTGATTCCAGCAAATTAAGAAGAATGATCCTCTTTTTTTAGGAATTTACAAGTTCAAGAAAGATCACACTGGTGTGAGAAGAGATGTGTGATTCCTGAGAGGATAATTCTGGTAAAAGGCTCAACCTGCAGATGTGGAGCTGTGAATTTCCTAGGGATTTCTGAGAGTGAGGAAAGCGTCCTGATTCTCCAAAATGCCACTCTGCCTATTCACAGGGCCAGCACAGTTAAACCTTTGCTTCTTGGCCTCAGGAGGTGTGCCAAAATGGGGCACATGGTTACTCATATAGTAAGAATTACTGGAGAATTGGCAAACTGGCAAAAATTAGGTGTGTATCTGAAAAAGTAAGTAAGCATGACTGCTAAAATAATAGGCATACTGCTGTCATGAGGCTGACTTTCCTCTCCTTTCTTGAACTTAGGCACATACAGACACGCTCACAAGATGTCTCAGCCTGAGTGAAAGCCTCAAATCCTCTCTCACATGGCACAGATAACAATGAAAGCATAATCTCCTAAGGAAATATTGCTACTGTCATCTTTTTTTAAAATAGAGTGATTACTTAGCCACAAAATGAAAATAGAACTTCAGAAACCACCATTTACCTTCTCATCTCTGACCATGCTTTTTGTTGAAGATAGATGATATTATAGGGGCAAGGATCTAGTATGAATGGATGAGAAAGAGAGCAAAAGCTCATGGGTTTGCAGCCTGGTATGGAGTCTTAGACTCCATGCCTATACCAGAGATTATTTCTATGCAATGAAAACCAGTCTAACTGGGAAGTGCATATACCTGTTATCTCAGCATCCTAACTACTTTTATAGTAGGTGTAGTTCGTAATTTTACACTTGGGAACTTACTTTCTAGTCCTGAGCCTGAAAGACAGAAGACATGGGAAATGCTTCAGCTTCTTCTCTTTACTTACTAAATTTCTTTTGTTCCTCTCTTTCCTGAAGAAATTGGAAGGACAAGGAATAAATAATGAAAAACAGATTACTTATATAACAATCAAGATAATAACCCAAATGCAAACACTTTGAATAATCACTGCTGTGTTGTCAAGTCTCAGCAGCCTGGCTTACTGAGTTTCACTGTTCCCATCCACCTAGATCCCAGCAAGTCTTCAAAGAGACAGTGCTCATGGAAGGGAAGCTTGCTTGACTGCCTCTCTGCTCTTCCATGCTTACCATTTCCAAGGGGTGGGCCCCGCACAAGGAGGATAACAGCATCAAGCCCCTTTACTTGCTCTCTGCTTATTTTTAATCCTCTTCCAAAATAGAAGCAGAAAGCCATGAGGTCAGTGCAAACCATTTACTCCAGGTCATATGTTGAAGGGTTGCTGTGCCCTTTCACAGTTGGGAACACAGTGGTGATCTATTAGCATTTACGTGCAATATGGTTGTGGTACAGCTGCAAGTCGTAGCAGTGCTACAAGTGATACAAACAAGGCTGGGCAAAGCTCCTTCTATCGCTATACATTCTCCAGCTCTGGGGTTTACACTTGCATTGTGTTACAAAGGCTTGGGCCAAACTCTTCCCCAAGGAAGCTCAGCACAGCTCCCTCAGCCACCAAGAAGTCCAAATCAGAACTGCATTTCTGGACAACGATCTGGTCTCCTGGCCCCAGGCCCAGCTGCTCTGGCTGGCTGGGGAAACATAATAGCCTTGAAAACTGCCCTGAACATACTGTGGAGTAAGATAGAAAGGAAAGTGGCTTTTGCCCATACAAAATGCTCACAGCAGTAAGGGGAGATGGATGTGCCAGAGCTCGCTGGGGCTTCTGATAGTGCCTAGGTTAAAGGAAACATCTCCCACACCTCGAATATCTGCTCCATTGATTTGGCCTGGTTTTCCCCTAGCATGAGAAATTTCGGGGGTGGAAGTTGAGATCATTTTCTGATAAAGCAAAAACATCTGTTAACCTTGAGTGCTGTTATGTCTGCATCTAGTAGCCAAGAAACCTCCATTTCTGCTTTACATTATCACTGATCAGCAGGAAAAGTCTAGGGAAATCAGATTTATGGAGAACAGAGTTTTGCTGGTGTGAATCAGAAGGGTGGATGCTCTTGCTCAGCAGTGAGGTCCTCTGCTTCACTTGCTCAGTCAGTTAGTTGTGCATTGTCCTCCTTCACAGAGGACTCAGAGAGGGAAGAAATTTTTCATATATCAGTAGCTAGGAAATGGACTTTCCGAGGATGCAGATGGCAAACCAATGTTTTCTCAGAGCTATTTTAAATGACAATATTTGTAGGGGGATTTTACTGTGTATGATGATCCCATCTCTCATTGCATGGAAGTTCTGCACTATGAAAGAGAACATCTCAGTAAACAAAAATTTTGTTTTTTTCATTTTAAAATTATCTGTGCAGTCCTATCCATATAGGGATTCAAGCTGAAAGTTAGTTATCATAAACAAATAGCAAAAAGAAGAACCTTCATTTAGGATATCTGCTACATGAGTATCAGGTGGCAACCTCAGACCTGGGGTGGACTCTCCCAGGGCTCACACAACGGGTACCCTGGTCTTCCTTTCCCTATGAGACTGAGAATGAGAGACAGTCTTAAAGCTGGCTTTAATGTTTAATTTTTCATTCCTGAATCTTACCTCTAAATGGCCTGAGATGGTATTAATTTTTCTGAAACTTGTGGTCTGGCTCATTAATACTTTAATTAGTATCTCTAATCAGAAATGTTTGTAATTGATATCTGTTTGTATACATTTGGTTACTGAGAAAGTAGAGCAAAGAGACAACATCTAGTAAATTATTTTGATTAAATCCTGGATACTGTGTTTAGAATGAAAAAGCATTTTAAAGTGAGGTCTCCAGTATCTAACAAATCACCAGTGATGTAAGTAGGATTTCTACCTAGTATTGCTATTGGAATATAGTTGCTACTCTTTCAAGGTGCTTGAAATACATCTTGACAGCACTGCTAACAGCTGTGTGTTCAGGAATGCAGAACGCAGTTATTATTCAGGAGAACTGACTGAATTTGGACACGTTCCTTGCAATTTACTGTAATTATGTGACTGCAAGAGCTGCTGTTAAATATTTTAAGGGTCAATAAGAGAGAATTTAATTATATCATGCTGACAGTTATTTTGCTTTCCATGCATAAAGTATTAAGTGTTAAAACTCTTGGACTGATTAATAGAAAATCAAGATTAATGTCTTATCATAGTGTAAAGAGAAGGAAATGTGGGCATTATTAGCAAGAATATGAGCCCTGATAAACTAGACAACTATAATCCTTTTGTGGGAAGGACTGGGATAACAGAATATGACATTTGGCTTTGTTAATGAAAAAAGCCTTGTGAAATAAAACTCACAGATGTTTGATCACTTCAGGGTGACATCATATAGGTGCTAGCTTCCTCCACATATCCTCACCATATGCCTTCTATGCAGAGCTCACTGTGGAGGGGGGGTGGCTGGAAACAGCTGCTTTGCCTCAAATATTCCAGATAGCAGCTTCTCAAAACAATCTGCTGGTAAGCAGAGATTTTGTTGTGACTAAGTCATTTTTAGTGAATGTTTCATCTATTTGTCTCATTCTCAAAGCTCTGCTTCCTTCAGGTTTTCTAATGCAAAGGTCAGCTAATGTTAATATTGTTTGCTTTATGGATGATTGTTACTTCGTCCCTAACACACGATTTTACAATCTGTATATGTGTGTTTGTCAGTTTTGTACCGTGTTCAGCGCAGATGCCTTGATTCTGTGACCAAGGCTCTCAGATGTGAGTCATGCAATAATTAATAATGATGCCACCCACCCAGAAATCTCAATGTCCTGAATATTAGAAATGACAGTCATGAGGAAAAACTGACATGCAGAATGAAATGACTTGCTGAGAGTCACTCAAATGTTTCAATTCATCCTGCCAACCAAGACTCCTGATCTCCAAAGCCTGTTTCTTTTCTAACCAGTCTCTTGGTAATACCTTGTGGCACAGGAGCACAGCAGAACAAAAGGTACCGTATAGCTTCTGTTCACATACATCTATGTTAAATTGAAAGGAAGCAATATGATGGAGCAGAGTTGCTGAGACTTCAGGACAGCTGAGATAACTCTTGACAACCTTCTAAGAATGCATTCTGCAGTGGTTAAGAGAAACCCATTTCACATCCTGTCACCTACATCAAAGGTCAGATCTGGAACATAGGTGGGAAAAAGTATTCAGATTGCATGGAGACACATTCATTGTATTTACAGGCCAACTGAAAACAAAATTTAAAAGATTGAGGTAAACACACACTGATCTTTTCTCTCACTTACAGAAGAGCAAACACAAACTTGTAACATTTCCTGATTTTCTTTTGGCCATGTGTGCATTTCAGTGAAAGTATAATCAAGAAAAACAATTTTTTNTATCCACACCAACCTCTGCCCTTTTCTGGTATTTGTGTTCCAGACACTTAAACCTGATTTAGCTGCTCCATTTGAGACTGTCTGCAGAGGAAGAAAACAGGAGTTGCAGGAAGGAACCCACCAGTGACCTATCAGGTTTCACTGAAACTGCTGTGTGGGATTAAGCAGAGAGATTGCAAAAAAAGGAGAATGGAAAAATCTATGCATCTTTGTGTCCTGAGGCAATGTCTAACAGTTAATTCAAGCCTCNCAAAGGTCAGATCTGGAACATAGGTGGGAAAAAGTATTCAGATTGCATGGAGACACATTCATTGTATTTACAGGCCAACTGAAAACAAAATTTAAAAGATTGAGGTAAACACACACTGATCTTTTCTCTCACTTACAGAAGAGCAAACACAAACTTGTAACATTTCCTGATTTTCTTTTGGCCATGTGTGCATTTCAGTGAAAGTATAATCAAGAAAAACAATTTTTTAATGCATTTTTGTTTGGTTTTTTTCGACAACAGTGAAGTTACACAGCTTTAGAATTCTTTAGACTATTTTCTGATTTTTTTTAACATCCACCTGCCGTTGGGTTTTGGATATGTTGATTAGTAAGTATTCCACAAACTCCCCATGGCATTTTACTTAACAATATTTTCTACAAACCACATGATGAAAATGTGTATCATTTGCATGAAGTACTGAAACTGACATTNTTCAAGCCTCCTTAGATCCATATATGTACTGTCATATCAGCTGAGAACCACGATTTTGCTGCCTGCCTCCAATTCTGGAGCTACAGAATTGCTGGGCTGCTGAGAAGACATGTGAATTGCTGATATTCCCAGCTGACTTGATAGCAGCAGCACTGGTGCCTCCTGCTATTGCCTTGGTTTCACAATAAATAAGTAAGTGGTGGGTTGGTATTTCCAGTTGGCAGTGTCTACATGCTGTGTTTAGCAATAGTCACGTAGATGTAAAAATAACCAAGCCAGACTTTCCTCATGGCTCTTTCCCTTATGCTGAAAGCAAGAAAGG
>VYZX01029379.1:269934-346808 GCA_013401335.1 Brachypteracias leptosomus | reverse complement strand
AATGCAGGCTTGGTATCCTCTCATAAACAGAATAGTAGCAAAACCATTAAAGTTTTATGTTTAGTTTACCTCTCTCCTGCAACAACGCAGCAATTAATACTTTTTATTCAAAGCTATTTCTTATATTTAACATTTAATATCTAAACAGTATTTCAATGAGTTACCTGAGCTAGAAGAGGATATGAATTCTGATTTAACTCGGGATAATATTATTCCTTTCTCCACAAAGAGAAAACTGCTCACAATAAAATTATTGCCTCAAATCTTCCCTCACCTCCAAAACCAAGCCTGATATTTCATTACATTTCCTCCTTCTTCTGCAGTTTGAGGATTGTTAGCTGTGCTTGTGTTCACAGTGACAAATACAGATGACAACCAAGGAAGCAATTACAATAAATGTCTGATCTGCCTCCACTAAAAACATATACTTCAGCTTCAAAACAATATGCCACTCAAACTGAGTAAACCCTACCTGACACAAAAATTACCAATGTTTGTCATGTCTGAACACATTTTTGAACTAAATTAAACAAGCGAGCCTTGCCTTTATCAACTCTTCTAAAAGAAAAAGAATACTTAACAGCTTAAAAAGCAAGTCCAAGTAGTGTTTTTCTGTCACTTTTTCTTAAAGAGAAAGTTCTAGGCACTTTTAAACTGTGAAAATTATTTTTTTCTAATGGTATCTAGATTCTTGGTGGATTTCACTGGCAGTTGTGTTTGCAGCTTTGAAGTCTCCTCCAGGTCTGTCATTTGGTAAGGCTGTTGATGGGTGCCTGGGGTGCTTTGTCCTCCAGGAGGCTATTTTCCTTTAATTCATCTCTGATTAGAAGCAATTTATGCATTTTCATCTGTTTTATGTAAAGATCAAAGGGATCATGGATCCCATGGTTGACCCTATTATAGGCAAAAGAGGCAGGCTGCACATTTTTGCTTGGTTTCAGTTTAAGCCTCAAAGCACCTGTTCATACTACTCAGTTCTTGATATATCTCTCATAAACCTGCATTTTATATGGAGACCAAGTAGCACCTACTCTCTTGCCTGTAAATACATGCATGCCTTTATATTCATATAAAACAAAGTTGTGGGGTGAAAACCCCATTTTCAAATCTGCTAAGATAATTATTTGCCCAATAAGAATAGAGAGATAAAAGCTGAAATTCAATATTGCTGTAACAAGTCTTCTTAATGGTCTCATTAATAAATTGATGGCACTTTATCTAATCACAAACTGATTTAGCAACCTTAAAAGTTATTCCAGTACAATTATTATTCAGTAGCCTTTGATATCAACGACATTGATATTAACACTGTTGCCACCAACACAAGCCCAAGAATACAGATGTCACTGAAACTTACCTTCAGTTAAAGGAACTGCATAAGGAAGCTTTATTTTATTACTTTTTTTTTAAAGCAAATTCAGTACATATGCCAGCAAACATGTGGATACAGGAGACTTCCAGGATGTTGTCCTAAGCCAGTAAAACACACACGGTAAAGGCAAATGCCCCTTTTTACTTCCAGTCAGTTCAACCTGACTCCCTCTCCATAAGGCTCAACTCTTCCTTTTTCTTAATAGCCATGTGTAGAACAGGCAGAAAATATTGTGAAGACCAGCAGACAGAAAGGGGAAAAGCCCATCAAAAATCCACTTTGGTGGAAAAGGTAGAGCACTGTGTTTGGGAAAGCTTCTCATGTGGCAATATTAGAAGAACAGAGACTGCCATGGATGGTTTGTCATCTTAAATACAAAGAATTAGGATTGTACTTAGTAAGCAATGTCCTGAAGATGTTCCAAATGATGGACTTGCAATAAATGGTGGCTCTTACCTTAACAGTGGAGTGAACCACTACCAACTTTATAAACTTTGCTAAAACCTGTCATGGTCATTCTTTCACAAGACTGACAGAGAGGCTCCATGAAGCAATAGAGGTGCAAGAGAACAGCCTTGAAAAAAACCAACCGGGAACAGTACAGTTTATTTGTTATGAAAATAATTCTAACAAGAGAAGAATACGTAGAATTTATATGTTGGGAAATAGAAAAAATACCCATTACATTGCAAGGGACTTTGTAATTTTCTCCTCCAGGTCCCTTGTTTTGCTCAACCTGAGTTGCACCATTTCAAAAAATAAAAAAACCCAAACCATCACTTCAGGGAACTTCTTACCATTCTACTTATGAAACCTGTGACACTTGCTATGGATTAAAAAAAATAATATTCTTAAATGCATTACAATGTTCTCATGCACTTGTGTGCTTCCATAGTGGTTGTCGTTGGGATGTTGCTGGTTATTCCTGATCTCCCAGAGCCAGGCATGTGGTTACTCAGGATGAGCGCAAACAGGGACCTGGAGGAGAAGATCACAATGCCCCTTGCAAGGTAATGGCCTTTTTTCTACTTTCCAACACTTAAGAAAAAATTAAAAACACTTAAAAAAAATCTTGAAAGCTGCAGTTCCGAAACCAGACAGGCTGAATTCTCAGCTTGCATCATTACCACCACTGCACTAAACGGGAGCCTTTGCTAGTTTATAGTATAACAAACACAAAGAACATGCAGAAGAGGTGCTAACACACACTCCTGCCCCACCAAAACACACAAACCAACTCCAGTTTAAAGGACAAGTTAAGAAATTATTACAGTAGAGAACCTCAGGCTGTCAATCCTACCCACAGGGAAAAAAAAAAAAAAATAAAATTTGAGCTCTCCTAAAAGTATCTGAATTCAAAACAAATTCTAAACCAAAAACAGCCATAGGAAAAAAACCACCATTGACAAAGAAAACACAATTAGAAGAGTTCTTTAAATTTCAACAGGCAAGGAAACTTATGAGATACTTAAGGGTGAACATTCAGGAGAAAAAGAAAAAGTACATTAAAAAAAAATTACATGCTGCTTTTAAAAGACAAAAATCACCTTGAGAGAACAGGCAAACTTTGGGAATCATTGCTAGGGAGAAATAACTCTTTTCCTTTTCCAGATCTGACCTACCCTTTGCCTAGGGATCCCTTAAATTGCACTCAGAGACATGTAATCAAGTTTATATGGTAAAGGATTGGGAGAAAAACTGCTCAAGGCCAAAAGGAAGGTCCTCTTTGGGGGAAGAGGGAGACAAAAGGGCAGGGGGAGAACAGGATATGGGACCTTACCTTTCTTTTCAGAAAATTTTTACAAAGTCATACACAGAAAGACCTTGTCTGATTTTTGGTAAAATTTCAGGTTCTTTATCACTTAACAGAAATCAAGCAGAAAAATTGTCTTGGAATCTCTTAAAATCTGAAAGGACATAAATTAAATTGTATGTGTAACAAACTGAAATGGGGGGGGGGGAAAGGAAATAAGAATTAAATACCTGTTTGTTGTGGTGAGTTTTTTTAAATCACTTTATGCTCCTCTGAATCCCTGAAAAAATTTCCTTGGATTTTTCTCTAAGCCCTCAGACCAAGAAATCTGATAAAAGGGGAAACAGGTGACTTGACTGGAAATGATTTACTCCTTACAAGAAACAAAATTCATCTGCTAAAAGTACTTGGCCTAGTTCTCTTCTTATGGAATCCAAGAGTTCACTCCAAAAAACTTGTGGAAAAACTTGGCACTCATTATCTTATAATTAAGTAGAAGATAAATTACCTAGCTAGTCTTAGAGAAAGACTTATGCAGTTTCTTTCCACATTGCCATGAGGTATTATCTAATGCTTCTGTTTATTTTAAATCTAAAGGTTCGTTTCAAAAATAAACAGAATGTTTGCTCCACTGTTGTCATGATGTATTGTACTGATGAGCACCTTATAGCATAGAGCCTGGCTAATTTTAGACAAAGCCTCATTGTGCTAAATATTAATACCTCTACATATGTCTTTCTAAAGACGCAGATTCCTAAATTTAGTCTCCCTAAATACGGAGTGCCTGCAGCACTGTAAGCTTAAGATATACCAGCGTGCCCATGAGAGCACACCAGGCATCTGGCTCTGATGATCAGTGCACCAGCACAGGCAACAAAAGGCACCCCTGGTTTGCCAGGCCAAGTTCAGCTCAGTAACTGCTCCATCCAGCCCTTCAGCTCCCGATGCCATCACAGCTCGCAGCAGGATTAAAAACACTAAAGGCTGACCAGCTCCACCTTCCACAGCAGGGCAGAAAATCTCCTCCTGTGGCTTTAAACCTCAGCTGATGTATCTCAATTCACAGAATGCTCTGCAAGGAAGACAGTTCAGAAGCTACCTACAAACTGCTGTGTGCTCACAAAAACCTCGTGATCCTGATCATCAGAAAAACGGCCACATTTAAAAATGGCCCCTCCAACAGGCACAAATTCACAGTGTTAGAATCATAGAATGTTTTAGGCTGGAAGGGACCTCTAGAGGTCATCTTGTCCAACCTCCTTACACAAGTAGGGACATCTCTACCTAGGTCAGGCTGCTCAGAGCCCCACCAAGCCTGACCTTGAATGACTCCAGGGATGAGGCCTCCACCACCTCTCTGAGCAGCCCATTCCCCTGATCTATTACCCTCATATTGAAGAACTTTTTTCTAATATTAAATTAAAATTTAAATTTAAAATATTTTCTAATACTATGAGGACAGTTGATCTCTCCGCCCTGCTGGTTTCGACAAGGGGTCAGAGTGGTTAGGACAGAAACTTCCCTCCCTAGACTCTATTGCTCTAAAATGATGAAGCCAATACAACAATGTAGGCAACACTCAGTTGCACAGCTGTGTCTTCAGCCATCCTCACTCCCTCACACTTTGTATGGTACTTAATTTTCACTTATATAATTGATATAATACATAAAATGGCAGACAAAAATTAATGCATTTATCCTAAGGTACCTCCATAAATCATTCTCTCAGAGGAGTATTTTTTCTCTGAGATTTTGATCTTTCATTTAAGATAAACATTTGCTTGTATACTACTACATGCAGCTGCTTTTACCAACCCTTCCAGCCTAATTCAGGTTTTTCCCACTATTTCATACCACAAAACACCAAGCTAACAACTGGAACCAACTGCTCTGCAGAAATTTCAAGGTAGTGGTTGGACTGATTTCCTTCCACACAAAGGCTAAGAAAAGTTTGGAAAAGCCCAAAGATGACATTCCACTGCAGACTAAGTGGTGCAGTGTGTTGCATCATCCAGCAGTCTACAAAAGTGGCACAGATTTCATGTGTGCATCACACTGGCAAAAAACAAATACGATGCTTACCTGTTTTTATAGAGGAATGATCTGTTCTTGATGGCTCAGAAACCTGAGCAGCTGGTTTGCATATTATGCATCACACATCCCAACACAAATGTAAACGTGGTGACAGATTTATTGTTTGGAGGTGTGATGCTCTCTGTGATCCTGTCTATCCTGAACTACTGCAATAGCCACAAGAAACACATACATGCCATGATCAAAATTTTCTAGAAAGCCCAAAGAAACAAGTTTCTTATATTCATTGTATATTTCTTGGTGGTCCAGAACAGAAAGAAACAGTAGATACCTTCTGAGCAGGCCAACACTGTTCGGATAACGCTGAAGGTGGAATTTCAGAGAATGGAAAATGGGTATTTTCTTGGTGTACTTCCATCACCTTCTGGCTCCTACACTCCAAGCTAATAAGAACACACCACGTACTATGTTAAGAGGCAAATTTGAGGGTATGCTTATGCTAAAAGTTTTGTTTGGGTAATATTTCCAGCTTACAAAACTGACATGTTTAAAGTGTTAGTTCTGGTTAGAATACCAAAATAGAATAGAAGGGTAAGAATGAAATGGTTTCTATATATTGCAACTGGAAAACAAAACTGCATGCTGCCCACAAGCAGAAGAAAGAGATGATTTGACCGAAAAAGTAGAATTTATAAATTTATCTCATCTATTCAGTAATTTTAGATAACAAATTAATGAAGAATTAGATTGTGACTACAGAGAAGTTTTTAAAGTCTATTTTGCAAGACAATAATTTGAAAGTAAATTCCTTGAAGAGCAAACTAAAGAGTACAACATGACAATACCTGCATTTTTTACCTTAATAAACTCTATATTTTCAAATTCTCTGTTTTTCTGATTTAAGCAAGTAAGGATTACAATAGTTTATTTTTATGAGGACATACTTTCAGTTTTACACAAAGCCAGGTTTCTAATAAACCACTAGAAAAACCCTTTAACAATTAAAAAAAGCTCATTTTGGAAAGAGACATGTAATTTTACATAGTAAGCTTTTAGAAATAAAAACCAGATTAAAAAAAGCTTTTGTTCTCAGACACTTACATCTCACGCTAATTTTTAAAGTCCATAAATCTTCAATGTTATTCAGATATAGAACATGAACATGAAATGTGGCAAAAGTAGACAAGTTAATTTATTGTAGTCTGTAATCAACAATCTATGCTGATCTGCAGAAAAGATAAACTAGAAAACAGATGCTCATTCTGGGGAAGAGATAAAATAAAATGGGAAACTCTGAAAGTGTTCCAGAAATGCAAATGCATACATCATTTGTGCCAAAGGCAACACCAACATTCTCTCTTAAACGAAGCAATATATCAACATGTAAGAACAAGGGAGCATTTTTCTACCAGCAGAAAACACAGAAGATATTGCCCGTGATGAGTAAACAATCAAACTAAAAACAAAATGGCAACAAGAATTACACAGTACTTAAAATCTTATTTTCAATGTGCTTGTATGCCACAACATACACAGGTTGATCCAAACAGTGAACGGCACTGTAACTTGCCTGATTTTCCATGATTGAACTACAAGCCCTACACTACTACATCATCTTCATATTACAATATGGTAGGGGTTGGAAGGGAGCCCTAGCGATCATCTAGTCCAACCCCCCTGCCAAAGCAGGTTTATTTAGGCAAGGTCACACAGGAACGCATCCAGACGGGTCTTGAAAGTCTCCAGAGAAGGAGACTCCACAACCTCCCTGGGCAGCCTGTTCCAGTGCTTTGTCATCCTCACAGTAAAGAAGTTTCTCCTCATATTGAGGTGGAACTTCTTGTGAAGTCCAGATTAGGTTCCTCACTTTTTCTTCAAGTTTACCAAATTCCTTCTACACTACATTCAGCTCATTCACTTCTTTGTAGCCAAGCCCTTAAATTCCCTTTTCTTGCCTCTCCTCTGCCACTACATACACTCTGCAACCACCTCTGCAACTGTCACGCCAGCCAAGCACAAAACAGCACACCATGACTGGTCTGGAGCAACAGGCTTTCTCAGCAATCAGCAAATATGTATTTAGTGATTGATATCAAAGGCTAAATAGAAAAAAATCCTTGAGCTCAGTCACAGACTCTTGAGAAGTGTGGGGAAGAGAACAGCAATTTGGATGTCCTTAGATTTTCACAAAACACATACATATTTGGAGCTTTTAAGACCTCTACCTTATCCATCAAATCAGCCAACAAGCTCCAAAAATGAATGAGGAAACTAAAAGGTAAACTGTGTGATCAGTTGTTCCTGCAGGCAATCAAAATGAAATGCTGCTCCCTTACTCAGTAGATTTGCTTACAGGAGTCAGGTGATTGAAAAAAAAGGAAACACTGATCTGACTATAAATGCATTTGTTGTCTATGTGGAAATTGTGGCTGCTACTATGAGCTAAGTGTTAACTCTACCTCTAGTTCATATAGTTCATAATTTGAAGATAAGAAAACTTTCAGCTACACTTCTTTTTAAATATCTAAGGTTGCAACCCTATATTCATTCTAATATTTTAGTACTGCAGATTAACTGATATAAACTCTAATCTTAAGAGAGACAAAGAGGAAGTTTCCATGACCAACAGAACTAGTATTTGCTCACTCCAGAAGAGTAATTTTTTACAAAAATCAGCTTGAAATCTATTTTAAGTACATTTCAAATCTGTTAAATTTAAACATTAACTAGCAAAATAACGTATTTTTTTTAATTTTCTATAAAACTATACAACATATTCATTAAAAACACCCATTCTTCATAACTCTAAAAGGTCCATACATAGGGTAGTGTTGTAGGCTAAGTCACTTGCTGCCCCATGCACCTCCCAAAGTACATTATCACATTTAAACTGCCACTGCCTAAATAAAGTATGTAAATCTGTATTCATGCTTCACTTTTGAAAACTAGAGCACTTATAAATTGGGACTAGGATCCTGAATTCAAGCACTTTGTGGTTATGACAAGACTGTACTGCACAGTAAGCAGGCTACTAGGCAATAAATGTCATTCCCTGATTCATTTTCAAACCATTTAACATCCTAATAATCAAAAGGAATGTTATCCAAGCTCTGAGGAAAGATGTGTGGATGAGTGATAAGATAAAGTAATGTATCTTCAGAGAAGAAGAATGAAGGGTAACTCATTGTTCCCAAAAAGAAAAGGTACGAATTACAATGTACCTCTACCTGGTGAAAGCCATATGTATTTCAGGAATGTTTTCTGCACTTTTTCGAAAATGTAGGAGCAAATGAGAACAAAACCTAATTATTAATACAAGGCAGCTGCAACAGGGGGCACAAAACTTACATTTTGCTGTGTAGGAAAACGCTGCTCCTCAGAGGGATAAAGTTCCTTATACCTTATTTCTGCCATATCCAATCACAATCCTGACTTTGCTGGGCAGATCCACTTTTTCATCACTTAGACTTCATAGCAAAAGTGTGCCCTAGAGCTACAATTCTAAAAAGCAAACAATAACTCATTTCATAGCTCTTGCTTAAGTGTGGAAAGCGAATTCTTATGTATTTCTCAAAGACAGAAAAAAGTGGGACATATGAAGTGTTCGTCAATTAAAACCTGGGAGAGGCCCAAGAACACTTGAAGGTGTCAACAGGACTTGGAGGGGCAAAAACCTCTTAACTTTTTCTGCATAGAGAAGAGGACAATAGTTGTCATGCTGAGGAAACCGCCTCAGTTCTTGCCGAGCTCATTTCTGCTCTAACATTTCCAGGCACCAACTGCAGTTAAAGAAAAAAAAAAACACACAGCTTTTTTTTTTTTTTAAAAAAAACCTATTCTTCAAGATATGTGAATCTTTTTGCTGTATTTTTCTTGCATCATTAAAANAGCTTTTTTTTTTTTTTAAAAAAAACCGATTCATCAAGATAGTTGTATCTTTTTGCAGTATGATGAGTGCCTAATTACAATGATTCAAATCTCTTGTCACCTTCAGGCTAGACTACAGATAGCAATGGTTTTTAGCCAGAGCTGATAGTGAAAATGAACTTGACACAGCACGCAATGGTTTGTTAAGCATAATATAATATTAAAAACATCACTCCCCTTTTTAATCTAGCCAGGAGGAGGAAGAAATCACATGATTTTAAGTTCAAAGTTGCTAAATCCCTTCTTCAGCAGGGGAACATGCTCGTCTGATTACATTTTCAGGTTGAACACATTTGTCACTCTATCACCTTTCTCCACATTCAGTCCTGTTTTGAGCCCTGTTGGCATCAGACAGTTCTTTCTCCTAGTTTTGCTCTAATTTCTCAGAAGTTCCTTCAGCTCACTACCCATTTTTCTTCCTGGAAAACGGTTATATGCAGGCTGGGCCCTCTAGTGTATCTTTACATTAATGCACCACATTCCAAATCCTTTTTGTGCTGTTCCTTTACCAAGAAACTTCTGAAAAAGCATCCACTCTGTCCATGTGCCTTTTGCAAGTGGACTCTATTTGTGCCTCTATAACCTCAAAGAAGTGGAAGCTGACTTTACTTATGGTCAAGGCTGAAACTCAAGCACGGATGCTAATCATGCTCAAGCTTTTTGCAGCTAACCCGCTGCAAAATCACCATCAAAACCCCAGTAGGAAACTCCAGAGATGAGGACAGAGAAACAGCTTCCTCACCAGGGGGAGAGGTTCAGGAATGAAACCTCCTACAGGTCATTTATGAGGACAGGGATCTGCACTATCCCTGGAGATCAGAAGACTACAACAAGGCACATACACAGACACACACAAACACAAGGCCTAGGTGGGAAACTAAACAATTTCAGATCCTCAAAATACGTTCAGCCTCTGCTTAGGTCAGGGTTTTGTTCTCTGAGGCTATAATTCTCTCACTTGCTCTGCTGCATGCCCTATCCAAGCCAATCTAAAACTCAGCATTTAGAAAACCATCTTGATGCTCCTCTATCACTACTTTTTTGATTCCTCAGGTTCTACTTCACAATCATTAACATAATTTTTCATCTAATCTCCAACCACTTGCTCGTCTTTTAGTTTCTTACGATAAAAAGGACCTTGCTAACAGGCAAAACTGAAGATGGTTAAAACACTAAATAAAAAGCTGCAATTATATCTAACCAGATATTTTTATATTACTTAAAAAAATGAGGTTTTTAATGTAATGAGCAAAATGTTTTTAAGACAGACAATATTATGTACATAACCAAAATTTATAACTGACAAAGCTTGCAATAGTCCAGAGGAGATAACATAACAAAGCATAACATAACAAAAAAACCTGGCCAGGGTACAATTAGCATGAACAATATCTGAATTATCTGCACTAATTCTCAACACAGCATATATAGCTTCACTACGTATGACCTCTAAATTGATAAAATCATTGAAGATCAACAGATACAGGTATGAACATCTTCTATATGAATGATTTCTCTTCACACCCTGATGAATCTTTTCAGCCACAACAATTAACAAAGAAAAAGGAAGCCTAATTGAACAGCAACCCTATGGTATAGGCAAAGCTGCACATTTTGTTACAACTTCCCAGGTTAATGAAAACTCAATGCACCTCTTGGCTGCATCACACCCAGTCTATGTTTCAAAAGAAATTCTTCAAAATTATTATTTTTTTTAATGGATTTTAAAACTGCCTCTGCCAGCAAAGGTCTCCCAAATTTTGAAGCAAAAAATGTCATTATAGGCATCCTGTAAATGTCATAAAACATGAGGAAATAGCATTCAAATGACCAAGTTTTCTGTTCGGTGGAAACATTTTGAAGCTTGCTTTTCTTTCACTGCAAGATTAATTTAATCTCTCCTCTCGAAACCTTCAAAAAAATGTTCATTACCATTCAAGTTGTGTGTATGATTTGTTGCAAAACACAAAGTTTCAAAAACTAAGAATGGGTTTATATTAAATTGTTGTGGACTAGTTTAACATAAGGATGAAACCTGTCCTGACTGATTTTTAAATAAAACAAAGTTAAATTCATACCACTGACATTAAGCCTAATGGAACAATAACTATTTATGGTTTCTCTGTGAATTCTGGTAGTAGAGCTCTGGATGTGGTCACAGAAATTATAAATCTGCATTTGTTATCTGGAAAACAAAACAATTACAGTAATTTTCTGCTATTACAAGCAATTGTCTTTAATTACCTCAATATATTACTTCATTGTGTGAAAAGACAGGATGTCAGCATGAATAGCATTGGTTTGGCAGCCCCAAATTACCAACAACCATTAAAACAGTGCACGTTCTCTCTATTCCCTTCCCCAAAAAACAGGATCTGACACTCACAGAAGCTTGACTTTCTACCTTAGTATTACACAAAAATAAAAAACTGAAATGAATCAGGCAATTCCAAAATTTTCAAGTGGTGTATTCATGTCTTTTAAGTTTGCTCTTTGCATCGTGTATATCTTTTAATTATCAGTCATTTCAGTTTGACCCATTCCTTCTACCATCTCATTTTTCATTTTAATCCAGTTTAGAAGAATGGTAAATGGTAGCATAATGGAAACAACAGTACTGCCCAAACCTCTTACTTGACAACAATTCTGCTGATGACCATGCAAGGATGCCTTTACAGCATCAGCCAATCACTTGCCAATTTCTTGCTTTTGCAGGGCTTAAAAGGGAAAAAAAAAAAAAAATCATTAACAAATATCATTAAAAAATTTGGGGAGTATGATCTCAACCACAAAGATTGTATTTCCCTTTTTGCTTTTAAACACTTCTGTATTGGACTTGTGTGGCAAGGTTTTGGTAGTGTGGAGGCTACAGGGGTGGCTTCTGTGAGAAGCTGCTAGAAGCTTCCTTTAGACGTAACAAAGCCAATGCCAGCCAGCTCCAAGACAGACCCACCACTGGCCAAGGCCAAGCCCATCACTATCGGTGCCAGCGCCTCGGTGATAACATATTCAAGAGGGGGGAAAAAAACCTGTGCAACACCAGCAGTAGTCAGAAGAGAGAAGTGAGAATATGGGAGAGAAATAACTCTGCAAACACCAAGGTCAGTGGAGAAGGAGGGAGAGAAGGTGCTCCACAGGCTGGAGCAGAGATTCCCCTGAAGCTCATGGTGAAGACCATGGTGAGGTTGGTGGTAGAGCAGATATCCACCCTGCAGCCTGTGGAGGACTCCACACCAGAGCAGGTGGATACTCGAAGGAGACTGTGACCCTGTGGGAAGAGCGTGCTGGCATGCTGGACCACAACCTCATTCCCCGTCTCCAGGCACCTCTGTTGGGAAGGAAGTAAACTTGGGAGTAAAGTTAAGCCCTGCAAGAAGGAAGGGATGGCTGTTTTAAGATTTAGGTTTTATTTTCTCATTATCCTACTTTGATTGGTAGTAAACTAATCTCCCCATTTGAGTCTGTTTTATACGTGATGGTAATTGGTTAGTGATCTCCCCTTGTCCTTGGTCCACAAGCCTTTTATTATACATTTTTCCCCCGTCCAACTAAGGGGAGTGATGGAGTGGCTTTGGTGGGCACCTGGTATCCAGCAAGGGTCAACTCACTACAACTTCACCCAGGACTTACTACTTATTAAGGACATTGTTTAAAAACGCATTAATTCTGAGCAATTTGGAATGATCTTCTCTCAAATAAGAGCTGTGACTGACCATTCTAGTTAGCTGCAACATTTGGCTCTTCCTATTTCCACAGCTGTAAAAGAGATGATTAAATTAATTTATCCACACAAGCTTAACCTTCCACATTGGTAATGCGAAACAAAACCAGTAAATGGGAAAAATGGGAGTAAACTCTGCTTCAGCTGGAAGAAGCAGAGTTAAGTAATTTCTGTATTTTACATAATTCTTTATTTTATAACTCTTTTTTTTTTATGGCTGATACAATATTATGGGCCTTCTCACTCCCATCTGTGGATTTTGTTTCCCAAAGTCTTTGTCTGTATTGGACTTGTTCAAATTAAAGTCATGGCTGCTGTTACACTTCTACGTGATGCTTCCTTTTCATCCACCTTCATATGTTAAGGGAAGCAGCAGTAGTTTCACCATTATTATTCCTTTGTTTTTAGGCAGAAGGCCAACAGTATGATCTTCATGCTAATCCATTAAACAGATGACTATCTGAGAAAAAGATGCAGAATTTTCATTATTCTGCTTCCTTGCCCCATTCAGCAAATACCACGTTATTTCCTTTTATGATGATAACGTTCCTTTGATACTAGCAAAGAGATTTCTGAAAAATGAAGCTGGAGACAAATTTAGAGTAACTAACTTACATGGCCTCAATTAGAAAATGACATTTCCTGAGTTCACCCATGATCAGGGAGTTTTAAAATTCACAGCATGCCATCTTCTGAAAAACAAGCTGCAGCACCTTCATAGGTGTATCACCCCTGTAGCTTTATGCAACGTCTTCACTCTCACGTCCTTGAATTCAGAGTGACTAATAACCTCAGCACAGCACATACTTTAAGAGAGCACTGACACCAAAGTTGGCATTTATTCACTAGCACTATAAGTGGCACATTTTATAGGCTCTTTTTAAAGGGATGTTCAAGCACTTGCACATTTCAAGATCTCTGCAGTGAAGCCATGCACTAGAACTGAATGTGTTGCATAGTTCTGCCAATCACATTCAGAAACCAAGCATGACAGCAGGGCAGTTAATTTATTAGCTCATGTTCTGAACAGGGATACAACTTGATAGATCCCAAAGCAGAGAGACTGAGAAAGCCACTTANCAAATTAAAAAAAAAAAAAAAAAAAAAAAAAAAAATCTACTTCAAAAAAGAAACCAGAACAAACCAAAAATCCTCTTAGCAAAAGAAGAAAGGTGATAAATTTAAACATCATCACTGACAGATGCCAAAGAAGCTAGTCCAGCTAGATCTTTATGGAATCTAAATATTTAATTTGCCCTCTGATGAAATGTCAAGTAATAAAGTTATTCTAAAATCAAATAGTGCCCTGAGGAGTGAGGTGTGCTTTCTACCTAAGTACTTACTCAAATGAAACTGTCACCAATGCCACTGGTGAATTTTGTACTTCAGCAAAAGAATGGAGCTGTGTTAAGAGTTTTCCAGTTCCAACCTCACACCAAATTCCACACGAAGACCTTTGCAGCCAGCTGAAATGGTAATGAAGTTAACACCCCTCCCAGTAGAGAGGGGGCTTCAATGAACATTCTCAGCTTTCACACCAATTCTGTCACAAGCTGCACCTCATTCACTGACGTTACATCATTTTGTTTCAATTTGAATGTATTGATTACATTTATAAAGGAGCTCTTTCACTATCTAAAAATTACCAACACTTAAACCCCATGTCTTCTTCCTCACCTATATATAGAATGTCACAGATGTATATAGAGTGTCACAGGAGGGGCCTATTTACCATTCTGCTGTATGTGACAGCCTCACCTTGTGCCCTGTAAGATCAAGCCAAAGACCTTCTTGGAAGCTCCATCAAGACGTATGGATGACAGGGAGGTGATAAGGACAGCCAATGTGGCTTCACAAAGGGCAAACAGTGCTTGGTAAATCTAGTGATGAAAGCCAGTAGGCAACTCATTGCAACCCACTGCATCTGCTTAGGTTATCAGAACAAAAGGTGGCAAAACAATGGATTGGAAACGTTCACTTAAATACACAGCTCAGGTAAGAAAGTGGAAATAGCTTCGTACAATAGCACATTAAGCTTTATATTTGCTTCTGTATTTCTTTATATTAACTACTTAAAGAACAGTCACTTAATATAACCATCATCAAATAAATATAATCATACAAAATTAAGACAACAAAATTAGAAATAAAGCCATGTAGTAAGACTGATTTTGAAGTCCATTTAGACATTCTTTCATTACATATTTCTAATGCATTTTACAAGCCTTCCATTTCTCAAGGAAAACAGGCTCAACATTTACAAAACCACCTAAATGTCCTCTAAAAATGCAGAATATTCATTAAAGGCACATTTCTTAAGAGTTTGGTCATTTCCATCCAAAAATTACGCAACAAGATGGTGTTGTTAGCCCAGGGTGGATATTCTTGCCTTCCAAGAAGTGCATTCAAATAGTTAATTATCTCTCAGACTTTATACAATAACAACAGCATCTGCAACACAGCATCTCACTCAACTTGATCAGAAGTTTGGGTACAACTGCCTGGAGACCAACTATGATGGAAGAACAGTCAACCTATCAACCTTCAGTAGGCCTCAGCTTCCATTAAAAGGCATGTAGTAATTCAGAGCCCATGAGTGGCCCTCAGCAGGCGAGCTGGTGTCCACCAGTACTACAATGGAGCTCCCAGCAGTGACAGCAGACCTTGCTGTAGGGCTGTGATATTCCACTAGCTTTCATTACAGAAATTAGTGACATTAATTTGGCATGAACTGAGTCTAACATTGCAGTTAAACTAATGATACTGTTAATGAAATTTCAGTAATTTATATCCCACATGACTATGTTGTACAAATAGGTTAATGTATGTGTGATATACATGTATATCTATACTCAGTCCTGATATCCACATGATGAAAGACAAAACAATTTATTAAATTGCATTTATTATGCATCTTAAACCATCTGGAGTACGCTGCTCTTTCAAATCATCTCCGCAGTTTTTAAGCTTTTAAATCACATTCTCCTCCAATCTGATTTGTCAGGCAAGTCACAAGGGTCCAACTTACCAGGCAAATGGCCAACTATTGTTAAAAAACCTGCTTCTTGTGAAACTCTAAGCAGGTAGAAAATATCACAATATCAACATTTTCCTGGATATTACTCTGTCTACATCAAAAGTGCAAACAGGAAAATGTCAGCTACAGGGGTGGAAAATTTCTCCACTATTTCTCTAAAGACCTATGGAGTTTTCCAACAGAAACATATCACTTGCCCAGGCTCTGCCCAATTAACTGAGGTACTTAATTATACAGTAAGAAATATATATATACTAGATATTCTAAACCTTTTAGAAATACTCTTCTGCTCTTTCTGGTAAGCTAGAGACTCATTTCTGAAATAGGTTTGCTATCTAATATGCATATATAGGTTCTAAAAACATAAGGGTTTCATCAGCACTTTTTTGACTTTTCACTAATGGGTTTGCCAAATGAACCAGGCCAGAATTGGGTAAATATATCATTAAGCCTCATTATTAAGCATATTACCTGCCTCGTAAAAGTGTATTCATCCTCTGTTTTAGTGTTTTATATAGTTACAGAGATACTCTAAAGTTTTGTCTTCTTAAGAGAAAAATTGCATAGAATGAGAAAAACTTCTGTGGTAACTTTGGGATCTTATAACTTGTAAATGAGCAATGAAAGCACTGAGATAAGTCTTCGGGAGCATTTTTGAAGTTTTAATGAAAGAGCCAGATTACAAAAAGCCATAGCGGGAGTCTTATATGAGGACGCTTTAAACTTAGTTGCAGTGTATTAAAAAACAACATTCAAATAAATTATTTTTCACTGCAGTATGCCAAGTTTTTGGAGATAGAATTAAAATTGGGCTTTCATTTTAGACCAAGTAAAGCATAATATTAGACTATAATACTGCATATACTAGTGAGATCCAAATGCCCACAGTGTTGCAAGAGAACATTTTCCCTCAGGCATTTGAAATTTAATGCTTCTTTAATATTCTCTGTTGGATATTGTTAGAATGGAATTTCAAATATTTCCTGCAATTTGAGTTAAAGATTACTGAATAATGCTGAGCAGCAAAAAAATTTTTGAAGCGTACATCTAAAGCTGGCATAGTAGCTTAATGTCCTGTTGTTTCTTGCTTTAGCAAAATTAATTTCTACAGTCTTCAACCATGAATTCAAGCACCACCTGGAGATCCAAACCCACAATTTAACTGTGGTGCATTTCTAGCTCCCATGACTAATACACTGAGGCCAGACCCTGTTTGTCAGACAGCTATAAAAGGAAAAGACCATTTCATAGCAATATTTTATATTCTCCTAAGTCAGACAGCGGGCAACTTGAAAACAGTATCTGGCCCATTATTGTAAATAAATGGGATTACCTGTCATGAAATAAATGTACATGGTTTGCCTATATTAAAAGTATATATTCCACTGTATAGTCAAGAGTAACACCTTTACAATAGGACTCAAAATATTCAAAAGGCTTTTATCCAGTTAAGATTCAACCTTTTTACCATACATGTGTTAGAGCATTACCACGGTTAGGGAACATAGGTAAGGGTAGACTGCAAATTAAACCTAACAAAAAGGTGCAGTTGTATCATTCTAGAAACAAACTAGAAAAAGACCAACTACAATCATGATTCCTTTTGCCCAGCGGAGAAGCCTCCTTCAGGCAAAGATGCAGCTACTTTCTATTTCATCATTTGGGTCCACAATGTAGGTAGTCATGTTCCTGATTTTGTTCTGTGACCATGGTTCCCTTATCATTCATACTGGGCACACGCAGCTCACTGGCTCTCCCCTACAGGAAGCCTGCCAATTCTCCTCAAAATGGCTTGGAAAGCTGCTTCAGGCAGTACCACTGCCATGAGTTCAAAAGAAGTAATTCCTCAACACCACCCCAGCTAGACAAGGCAACTCTAAATGCCTTCATGACATGCCCAAAAATTTTAAACATTGATTCTCAGTCTCCTGTTGTAAGAAAATCTTTCTTATGGGTTCCAACACAACCCTTGTCAACACTCTGAACTGAAAACCAACACACACACACACACACACAAAAGTATGCATGTTTTGGAACTGCAGGAAACTCAAAGTTACGTGGCAGCTGGAATCATGTGCCTGCACTTCTATCAAGAGATGAGGACAGTTTAGCCTTACAATATGCAACTAATTGAATACAAACATGCAGAAACAGAGTACTTGTGTTTATGTGAACAGAGTGACTAAATACAATTTCTTTCCTCAAGGATTGGTAAGAATACTGAATATGGACAGTACTATAACCAACACTAAAGCCATCCATAGACTCTGCTGTTGCATAAAAATTATTTGGATAAGGTTTCCAAAAGCAGGCCAGAGAGCAAAGAGAATCTGTGAAACAGGAGGAAAACCTCTATACAGGAAACAAAGTGTTAGTTGGCTCCTCAGCTTCTTACTGATAAACTCATGTCTAAAAAGTTGTTTGACATTTTATCTTTAAGATAAAAATTTATCAGTGTTTTCTTTCTGTAAAGAGTTAGTTTTTAAACAATTAACTTTTAAACTTTAAAAAGTCAACATCGTAAGACAATTCTCACTCCTCAGATATTCCTAGTGATATTTTTGTTAAAATATCACTCAATATTTAGGGAAAAAAAATAGGGAGAAAAATTCAATCAGCATAATGGCAGCTATTAACTTTTTTCTGTGAAAATACAGAAACAAATACAAACCAATATTGTAAAACAAGCTGAAATATTTTAAGCAAACTGTGTGATCATAATTCATAGAAATAATCTTAATGAGAACAGCACTTGTAATTATGTGACAGGTTTGGCATCAAAGAGCATCCATCAATCACTCTGACATGGAAAGGATAGAGAAAGGAAGCAGATGGATTCACTCGCCTGCACTGAGTCTAAAAAATGGTAAGTAATTATTATGGATGATAACTTCTTGTATCAAAATTTATTCCTTAATTATCAGGCTATAATGAATAAATGCAAAAGAAAGTCATGTAAGAAAAAGCAAATATTTATTTTCAGTAGAAGCTGTTTTGTCACTTGACAAAAAGGTTACCTCATTTCAAAAAACTTACAAGGATATCACTTAGTATTTAAGCCTAGGTTTTGGCTTTTTGGGGTTTTATTTTGGTTTTCTTTTAAATTGTAATGAATTAATTTCAGATTACAACACTGGATTTTGTAGAACTTGATTTGTTACACAGGTACTTCTTCTCTAGAATACCAACCTGCCTCTTCTGATTGGGTTTAAAACACATCAACGATTTTATGTGGAAACAAGAGGACACTGAATGAAGAAGCTATTGCATAATACCAAAAAAATCCCTGTAGATGTTAATTAAAAAGTAGATTTTCATTACTCGTATGCTTACAGCTAATCCATTAACCTGCTAGTTTTACTGAACTGGAACATACCAAACCAGGCTGGTACAGCCCTCATGCAAAAGAAGCAAAGTGATGGATATGCCTTAGAAACTCACCACATAAACACAATTTTATGACGCTCCAAAAAAATCAAATGAACCAAGGAAATGTACCATTTCTTGTGATCAAGAAGACATTCTCTTTACACAAATCCCTAATCCAACATCCTTCTTGTTGCATTTTAATTAGGAAGTCACATGTCCCACAGAGATGGCTTTATTACTTTTGTAAGTCTGCATGGAAAAAAAAATATGTTTAGATGCACTTCAATGCAAAGGTTTCAAATAGTTAACTAACTGAATCCACATTGTCCAGATTGTGGACTGGCAGCTTTCATCACAAATGTACATTTAGGTTCTATGGTCTGGAAATCCACTTAGTAGAACAGCCAGACAGCAAATACAGAAACCCACTTTCTGTTGTACTCTTGCCATTCTCCTATTTGCAAAGGACGTTTTTACTGCTCCCCTCTCTCCACTTCCCATCTCCCAGGGGTTTGCAAAAGCCTCGACCACTGTAGTTCACCTACCATGGTAAGAAGTACCTAATTCACTCAGAAGCTACAAGTCACAATCAACCTCCTCCACACACTGACATTAGCGAGTAGAAAATCCACACATGGTTGTCACGAAGTGTCTGTTCAACCAAGAAAATGACAGATTTGTGTTAAAGTAGAAGAGAAGCCAGTAAGACTACTTCTCATACACCAGGAACACAACTCTTCGCTTTGTAATAATTCAGAGATCAACTTGATGAACTTACAGACAATATACCAAAGTCTCTGTGCTTGTGTGGGCATGTTTTGGTTTGGTTTATCTTTACCAGGGATTCTCCATATCCTAAACATGTAAGAACTGTGAGAAGAAAATCCTCCAAAAAATGGTTCCCAGATGGTAAACAATGATAGATCTTCCAGGGTCTCTCAGCTTTGTCTACAATGGGGTTGCTAATCAAGTCACCGAGCTACCACAACCCCCAGTCAGTGATGGAGCCCTGCAACACCTGAACTTCACCCGAGACCTACAAGCAACAGACCAACCACCTCAGATCTACCTATGCACAGACACCAAAGGAGGCCTTAACTGTTCCAGTGTCCTCTGTGAAATATACAACAGCTGTTTGTACCACTAGCTTACTTACAAATAAGAAACAAGAAAGAACATTCTGATCACAGTTTTTATTAAGTTTTGATTGATGAAGTTCATAGAGATTGCTAATACATATTACAAGCATGCTATACATATTTGTGTCTCTTCATAGTCAACAGGCACGAGTACAGAACGTTTTAGGGTATCTTAGCCACCTATTAAAAACACACTAAAGGTTGTAGAAATCAATTAATGGTTAATTACCACTAATTATGTAAATACCCAACTAAACCATTAAGAAGTAAAATTGGTGCCATAGGATAAAACAAGAACGGTTCCATAGAAGGTAAAACTTCTCTTTAAGAAAGAGTTTTCTGAACCACAGGAAAAAAAAAATAAAATTTAAAAAGTCATAGTTATAAGCAGAATTTCTAGACATGTCAGTTCCTTTGTACAATTTAATGTATATGCAGGATCACATAACTGAAGTTTAGAAATTAACTATGAAAAATTAGCTTTAGATATTAGCACTAGGAATACAAAAAATAAATCATGTAAAAACATAAGTTCTTAATAAAAACTTACCTATTTTCATTTCCTAAATTAAGATTTTAATTGTTCTTGCTTATATCTATGTCTTTATCTTCTTTAAACTCTATTACAGATTTCTCATATACTTTTAAAATAGCTTTTGATCCTTCATTTCTGAAAAATTCCTTATTATTATTCTCTTGGATCATAAACCAGAAGAAGCTTCCAAAACTGTTCCAATTCTACTATTATTTCTAGACTTGAAACTGGCCATTATATAGTTAACTTTTTTCCACAGCATTAAACATTTAAATTGTTAATTATATCACACAGACTTAGCTACAGAGACATGTTTTTGTATTAAAAATTGTACATAAATGCATGAGATAGAAAAAACTGTATTATACATGGAGACAAGAAAAAACTTCACAAATATTTGAAAATTAAGTGTAAAAACTTACCTAAAAAATTCATCGATCTCTATAGATGGCAATGAAGAAAAAGAAAATCCCATCCAAAATAAAGAACACAGCCAGCTGTTAACAGAGAATAATTCATTTTAAAATTAAAAAAAATAAAAATGGAGAGACTACTAGTTTCCTTGAAAAACAATACTTAACCCACACAAAAAGATTAAACCATCTTGAGTACTCTTTAATTACACCAATTTCCAAGTAATTCAATATCTTTTGAGTGCAAAAACTGTAAAATGTATTTCAAGAATCAGCCGAGAGACCAATCCACATGCACACTAAATTTCCATTACTCCTTTTGCACGGAGTTATGTTTCCATTTATGCAGCTTCCTTCTCTTAAAGTGCTACATGAGACACATACTAATAAAACATGGAGGAAGCATTAAAGAATTTTAAAAATTACACCTACACCAACAGCTTAGGATCTCAAAAAAATACTGGCAATAGAAGGCACAAAAGTGGCAAGAAAAACTATGTGACAGGAACAAACTGGAGGAGATCTGAAGATCGTGACAAAGTTGACAGGAAAAACGGCATTAAATTTAGAATGAAAATATCCAAAACTTTGAAAAGGTAGTAAGACTAATAAATCTGCAAAAATAAGCCAAAACCACCACACTTCCTGAAGCTAAAGAGAAGATGGAAGATTTGGAAGAGAAGATCTGGAAGACTGGGTTGCAGCAACTCGAACACTGTAGCTTTATAGATTCCTACAGTAACAACAGTCTGAAAACAGTGGGATGATTTAACAGCATGAGAAACACTACCAAGAACCAGCTCTTCCTACAACACTAGAAAAGTTTCTATCCAGAAGTGAGGAATGTATTTTAAAAACTAAAAAACACCAGGAAAAGGAGCTGTAAAAACCAGGTGCAGACAAAAGCGCATCTCATTTATTTTTGTACATTTACATTTTGCTTGGAAGATATTAAAGCTTAACAAGTAGAAACAAAATTTAAGCCAAGTACGAAGGAAATAGTACAATTGTTAAGTTTTGCTAACTTTAAAAATTACATCACATTCATAAAAGGCAAAACTTTAAGGTATCTTTAGTTAAATCAGCACAAAAGATAGTGCAGTCTTAAACCAACTTAACTCTACCTTGGACTAATTATACTGGGAACAGATTTAAAATAAACTGATATACATGTCTCTGACAAAAGCATTTACACATGGCCTTGCACCACATCGATTACAAATCACTTTCAACACAAGATATGTCGTTATCTTCAGCAAATAATTCAAGGAGCACAAGCTGGGGCAAAAAAAGGACCAGGAATGAAAATGGAGCCTCACCTACAGAAGGAAGTTCAATTAGCTTAACTGAAATCCACTAAACCAATACAATCTGCTCTGCCGACACATACAAATCAGTTTACAGCATGCTAATATTGATTTAGCTGAAAATTGATATGGAATCAATTTTAACTGAACCGATTATGCTGAGTGGAAATTACCTTATGCGAGTCCACATCAGGTTTTGTGTACATTTAAATCTTAAATAGTGTTAATTAAGTCTGTACAACATCTGGGTGCCAAAAAAGGTTAAAGTCACCAGGGTAAAGACTCTTGTGACACTCTGGAATAACCTGACTGGAAAACAAGCTCCCTTCTACTTACCAAGCTTCTCTACATTTCACAGCAAGCCAGACCTCAGCTTTGATTGCAGTTATTTGGCTTTCAAATTCATCCCCAGAAGGGAACTTAGGTATAATCTTCATTCATATTAACAACGTAAGGTTATTAACTGATATAAATCAGTACAGTTTGCCATTTAAAATGAAGTATGACTCTACCTTTTCAACTCTGACACTGCAGTTTTCTGTACTGCAGAAGCTGTCAGAGGTTCAGTTAAAGACTTGTTCAAGCCACAGGAAATTTTGAGTTGTGGCATGAGCACGATTAGCAACAGGACTCCCTAAAATGAGAACACTTCACCTGACAAGCATAAATATTTACATTTTAAGCCACTGCCCTAAAGGAGTAACTTCTTAGTTCTGCCTAAGGACTGAAGAAATTGCGTAAGGGTACATGCCCTTTAGATAGTTCTTAAAAAATAGTCAACTGTAAGGACTAGAGTAAGATTTAAAACTAATCCTGCAGGAAAGTCTTTGGAGAAGTGAAAATTCTGTAAGTGTACACGCTGTTTATATTATTTAAAACAAACAAAAAATCAACTACAAGAACTAGACTAAGATTTAAAGCTTATCCTGCAGGAAAGTATTCAGACAAGTGAAACTTACAAAAGACTTAACTAAATCACAGAATTTGTCCAATCTCTGTCAGGATCCGAGGGGAAAAAAAAAAGTCAACAGTGCCATCGAAAAATCTCTTTTATAGCATAACAAGTTAAGAATGTGTGTTTTTTGCTGATGTATTTATGGCACTATCAGCCTCACCTTAGGCATAGAGTTTACCTCAGTCAACAATTCAAAAATATAACTAAATGAGTAGTTTTATTTTTGTCTAACAGACCACTGGTTCATTCATTGTTTTAACCCTCAGACCAGGGCAGGTAAGCTTTGTCTTCCCTATGGCAAGCAAATAAAAGGCAATTATTAATAAAGAGCAAGAGCGAACGCAGAGGATTTTGTGAAGGGCGAGTACAGCTCGGCCCCTTCTGAAGGAAGGAAAGAGAAGTCCCAGAGGCAGCAGGGAGGGAGAAAAGAAGCCGGGAGCCTCAAGGCAGCCGTTTAGGGAAAGCCTCCCAGGAGGAGGCCGGGCCTGAGGAAAGCCGCGGAAGATGCGGCGGCGCGGAGACCGCGAGGGGAAAGCTGAGAAGGGGCGCTCCCTGCCCGCTCCCCCCGCCCGCCTCGCTGAGGCGACAGGCGCTGCCCGAGGGTCGCGCACCGCCGCTGGCGGGGCAGGCGCTGGGAGGGGGGGGTGGCCTGCACGTAGCGCCCGGAAACGGCCCGGCCCCACCGGGATGCTCACCCCAGGGAAGGGCGCGACCCGGGCGCACCGAGCGCTCCGCGGAGACCGGGCGGCAAGAGGGGGTGTGAGGGGAAGGGGAGAGCAGGAAGCGCCGCGGCCCGCGCGCCCCCCGTCACTTAGCAACCGCCAAAGCCCCGCCACCTGCGCAGGCGCGCGGATCACGCGCTCCCTCCCCAAGCACGCGCACCTCCCCGCCCCCTCCGCCCCGCACCTGAGCCTAAGGCGCGTGACGCCGGCGCGTGCGCGCACCGGGGAAGCCCGCGCTGCCGCGAGCTCCTCCCCGCTCCCTCCTCCCCAACCACCACGAGCGCACGCGCAATGGAAGGAGCGCCGCGATCCGCCTGCCGCCCCCTCGCGGCNGCCGCGGCCCCTCCGTGCAGCTCGGCTCCCGTCGCGCTGTAGAGGTGACCTCGAGGCTGCCGGACTCACCGCTCCTCTCAGCCATGGTCGGTACCGGCCCCGATCCCCGGGGCAGCGGCCCGTGCTCGTGGCGGCGGTTGGGGCGGGGGGGCNGGGGTGGCGGCGGGATGCGCCCCCTCGCCGGGGCGGTTGGGGCGGGAGGCTCCCGTCAGGCGGAGGCGGTTGCGGTTGCGAAATGGCGCCGGCTCCGGCCCCGTTCTCCTGGACGGCGCCGCCGCCGCAGGGCCCCGGGGGTGGGTTGCTTGAAGGTGTTCTTTGGCAACCGCGGGGAAGCGAGCCCGGTGGCCCGGGGCTCGCCGAGGCCCCCACCCGCAGAGGCCGCGACGATGTGACCTTCTTCCAGCCTCGGGGGCTTGGGGTCGGTGCCGGCCTAGCGTCGTCTCGGCCTCTCCCCAGGCGTGCGAGGAGTTGGGCTGGGGTCACCCTGGCCCAGCGGAGCCAGGCTCCCCGTCCCGATGCTCGCCCTTCAGCAGTTTAATCGAGCCCTTTCCTAAAGCCCGCGCATCGCTGCGCCCCGTGGTTACCTTCGAGAAGAGGGGGGTGACCGCTTCGTAATTGCATGAGACCTTCCAGGTTCTGGGGGCGGTTCTGCCTTAGCTTAAGGAGAAATTCTTGGGAAGTGTTCTCGTCTCATCCCTGCTTGCTCCCAGGTATCCGGCTATTCGTGTAGAGTTTCCAAATTGTCAAGGCGACCTTCTAGTTCTGCCCTGAGGTTACGCAGGTGAACGAGAGTGTTTTGCTGTTTTATGGCATATATCTATATATGCACACACACACAAACTTGCGCAGAGACCTTGCTTTTCCTTTATAATCGTCAAAAATCTCCACCTTTTGCTAGATTTCACTCCCTGTTCTTTAAACCTTTTCTTTTGGCCTTTGCTATAGAAAGGATGCTTGTGTGCTCTGAAATGTGGATTATTGTTTCACCTATATGCTAAAAAGTACTGAAATCTGTAAACCTTATCTAATTCCCCACCCTTATTTCTATTCAAAATACGGATTCTCAGGAGTGACAACAGGGAGCACACTTTAGTCTGTACTTGAGCTTTCAGAACCTTGACTGCTATGAATTTGCTGTTCTCCAGGAGAACTGCTGTTTGAAATTTAGTTTGATGTCCAGACTTTTTAGATTGTCACTGTTTTTAATCTTACTTTGATTATTCTAATTATACGTTTGGCAGATCAAATCATGTGGCTGTTGGTGCAACTGCTATTAGCTAAATAAAATGGAAAAAGTTTTTAAGGGCATCTGTCTCAAGGTCATTTCTTAGGGAAGGAATTCCTCTGGAATTCAGTCTATGAACCACATGCTGCTGGGGTTGCTAGAGTGCACAACTGTCTTGCTGACACTTTCTACCACTTTCCTAAATACATATATTGTCACTGCAACCCTGCACTGAAGAGAGAGGAGCAAAGGGAAAGTTTGTTTGGCAGGCTCTAGACTTTTGAGGAGGTACAGTTTAATTCATCATTTAAAGTATTCTTGTCAAGAAAGGCAGGATAGTTTAGTTGGCTTTAATATTCAGGAATAACATTAGGTTCACGATGCTTTACAGCTTGTCAGCAATACTGTTTGTAGAAGTCTTTTATAACTAGTTAGTAATACAAAGTCCTTCACTTGTGTAGACAGGACATTGATTAACTCTTTCCTACATTTGATAGATTGTGAGTTACTTAATATTGCTCTTGTACTTACCTTTGCAACCTCCTGGATCTGTTTTGCCGTGTAGTGCTATTTTCTTGTATGGCACTAATATTTTACATCTGCTAGTATCAGCAGTAATCACAGAGATAATTTAGGCACCAAGTTCTTAAACCAAAGTGTGTGTGTGGGGAAGGCATTAAATCTACAATTTTTTCATTTGTTGCTGGAAGCTTTACTTTTATCTGTGGTAATTTGGGGAGGAGGGGGGATTCCTGTACGTTTGCTGAATTAGAGGTCAAAGGGTATCTGGGGTTGCCATGTTCACTTCTTTGTTTTGCTTTGGGCTTCATTATCTTTGCTGTTTCCATTTCTTAAAACCTTTAAACGATACCTCTGATGTATGTGAAGGGGGAAAGGCTTTGAAACTATTTAGTTTGGTGAGATTTCATTTAATTTATCCTCTAGCTCTTGTATACCTGAGAGTGACTAAAGGTCACCTCTATAGTTAAAACAACATGGAAGTATTCTTATTGAAGCCCAGTGCAGGAGCCAAGTCACAGATTGAAGTGCCTGAGCATGAACCTGTGAAGGCTACAACTCTCATTAGGGAGCTACATACTTCTCTGAACTGCCCACCTCCAAGAAGAAACTCAGATAATACCAATTCTTATACGTCACATAAGTTTTTCCAGGGAGAGTTAACTATGTTTTGTCAGAAACGCAACATTTTTGGCTTGTTAATCCAGCCTCTGGAATCAAGAGAAAGCATGAAAAGTTCTTTGATACTAATTGCTCACAATTGGTGCAGAGGTAGGGGAGGGGTGTGGGAAAGCTTGTATGTGAATCCAATGTACTAAAGGCTTGGAGAGAATAAACAAGTTGGCAGTACTCCTCACCTTATTTTAGTTTATGTTTTTTCCTCCCTCCTCTAGCCCAAAATGGGGAGAGAACAGGGAAGAAGGTAGTAAGCAAACATAATTTTTTTTTTTGAAAGGGTGGAGTTGAGTCATGTCTGAAGGATTTTTTTTTTTAAAACAAGACTAAATGTTAAATCTGTCTCAGCTAAAAATAAATAGTCCTACCTCTTGCCTCTTTATCTTCCACTCCTTCCCCCTTCTGTTGTTATGCTAAATACCATTATGCTAGTGGATAGATTGACATTTTTGTATTTAAATCAAATTAGCATATAAAGTGCATATAGTGGAAAAAATTCTCGCTGACTTTCTCCTTTTGTGACACTACTTTAGTTTGGCTCACAGGTTGCATAGAAGAAGTCAAACTTCTTAAAATTTTCATTTAATTCACTGGAAATTCAGAAGCCAATTCACAATTGATTTCACATACCATGTCATTCAGATATTATCTGTGAGTTCTGGAGTAGCATGCTTACCACAGGATCACTTTTTATCTGCTGCTGATAAGGGATTTTACCAGGCCAAGGTTCTGCAGCACAGTAATTTTCCAGTACTTATTTTTCAAGCTAATATGATTAGCTGCCTTAAAGGAGCATTAATTGTTCCACTTACTTAAATAAAAGGTAGATTCTCCTTTATAAAATGCTGAAAAGTTGTCTATAAAAATCTTAGTCTGTACTGCCCATCATCATTATGGTCCATTTGTAGGGTACAACTGCCCTACTCAAGAATAGTGTACCCAAACTAGTTTTGAGATTTAAACTGGCAAGAATCAATGGTCTGTCCTCCTTCGCTCCCCCTGCTGAGTTCTGATGAGGTGCAAAGGGTGAGAATCGCAGTAGGACAGGTTCAAAGGAAAATAATGCAGTTCAACACCATAACTGGAAGCCATTTAACCAGCTATTTAAAGAACCTTTCCCATAACGAAGGTAAAGTCATGTTGAGGTCTAAATCTGTGAGTTCAGTAGTTTAACTGCATCACTTATGCTCTCATTTTATCTAGTGGGTGGTAAAATGGGGTAGGCGGCCTCATTTTTATAGCTTGGTGCAGCTATGCTTGGCTGGTCACCTCTGCAGAGAGAATACACTCAAATCCCAGAATGGTTTCCCTGTAAATATCAGTGACAGGAATGCTGGTCAGAAAGGATCTGTAGAGGTCATCCAGTCCAACCTCTTTCTTGCTGAGAGTCTGGAGGTTGTCCAGTCCAGCCTGATAACAAAGCTTTTTCTGCTACTAAATCACATCATACGTGTTTTTTCTTCTGGATCTTAAAAACTTCCAAGGATGAGGGTTGCACAGACTCTCTGGGTACCCTGTTCCAGTGCAACAGCACCACCCTAATCAAGAATTTTTCTCTTAATTTGTAACTGTTACCCTGTATTCTGCCGTCTGCTGCTACTGAGAGGTGTTTGCCAGCATTATTTTTGTAACCTTCCTCGAAGTAGTAATAGGCTGGTGTTAGATCACCCCTTGTTCTCTACCTTTCACCCTCAGCCTTATCTTACAGGGCATGAACTCTGGGCCCAGCTATCTAAATAATGTTTGCCTCAACTCTCTCTAGTTTTTCAACATTCCTCTAAGACTCAGGGTCCCCAAACTGGACTCAGTATTCCAGCTGCAACCACCAGCACTAAGCACAGTGCCAGCCTTTGCTCTGCAAGCTGCACTTCTCATAATGTAGCCCAGCATGCAATTAAATCAATTCAGACATAATTGAATGTGGAAGATGTTTCGTCCATAATTCAAATGATCATCTTTTAATTATTTGAAAAACTGGGCACGGGATTCCAGCAGGCTGGTCAGAGCCTGCTTGTTCCTGTCCCAGCCCAGTCTGCCCCAGCCCTATTGCCTCTTGGGGAAGAGGGAGATGCAAAAAACATGCTTACAAAATATTGCATTATGAATGTCCTTTGGCATGTTTTCCCTTTTCTATATTAAATAACCTCTGGAGTTCCCCACATCCTGGTTCTTCTTAACAAAACGGACTTTTGCTGTAGGATAAACTGCTTTTTTTTTTTTTTTCTTTCCCCTGTTTTGCAGTATGATAACATCTTGGCAGTCTTCTCCCAGTCTGTTGGAATTTGGGGTCAGTTTGACAATGGACAGTTGTATTATGGATATTAGTGTCTGTATTTGTCCATAATATAGCTTTTGTCTGTGGATTTGTTAAATTGCTGCCTAACACTTTAGTGAGGCCGTAGTTTTAAGTCTACTGGATTCCTTGGTTTCTGGCATTCAGTAAGTCTTCTATTGTAAGCAAGCATTTAGAATGCTTAATGAAAACAGCCCTCAAAATTGAAAGACTCTGATAACTGGTGAAGTGTCACAGCTTTTTACACTTCTGTAGTAAATTTGAAGTATGGATGGGTAATCGAATGAGAGGGTACATGTTGTAATGCCTTATGTTAAAAAGGCAGCATTGTTAAGAGGAATACACAGTTTTTCAAATATAGATTGTTATTCTTGGCATTTTGGAAACTTTTCCAGGAGTCATTCCTAGGGATATTTTTGCAAATGTGGCCTGTTTCTGTAAAAGCAAGTAGAGAAATGAGTGGTAGCAGAAGAGAAGTATGATCCCAGGAGCTGTACCTGGTCCACGTTTAGGCACGTGCTTTCATCTAGGTTAAATAATCGTAACCTTATTTCTATCTTAACTTAATTTTTACTGCTCTCAGATGGTGTGAGCCTGCACTGTTTAGCTGTGGATAAATCTCTAATTTTCTTGCAGGGTGAGCCTATCAGAGTCCTGGTGACTGGAGCTGCTGGGCAGATTGCCTACTCACTGCTCTACAGCATTGCCAAGGGAGATGTCTTCGGCAAAGAACAGGTAACACACTGAACTATCACATGGCTCTGCTGTGCAGTGATGAATAAGCTAATGTCAGAACTGCAGTCCCTGAGATTTCTTTTCTTGTAGACACTCAGAGTGGTTTACCAATAATTTATTAAGTGGTGAAAATGGAATCCTGCTCTGCTACACAAGCTTTCGGCGGTTGGTCATGCTGAAGTTTCTCAGATTTCTTTCCAAGTCTTTCACAAGATAGCAGTTTCTAGCAGATAACAAGACAACTTCATATTCAAAAGAGATTGCATGCAACTTGCCCTAAACTGTTTTTTTCTTTACAGCCCCTTATTCTTGTGCTGCTGGATATCACCCCCATGATGACTGTATTGGAAGGGGTAGTGATGGAGCTGCAGGATTGTGCTCTACCGCTGCTGAGAGGTGACCAGAAGTAGTTTTCCTTATATCTATAAGATGTTCTAGTACAACTATTTCATTCATAAATTCCTGTAGCTGTCTGAAAGTTAAGCAAAAGAAAATATTAGATGATCCTTTCTTGGTTTTATATTTTGTGGAAGATAATTTAACTTAGGCTGTAAGCTAGGAAGAATGTAATCAGATGCATTTTGTGTAAAGAATTGACTATGCAGGTGCCTGTGTTTTGGTTTATATTATTATCTAATCCTGGGTTGTCTGCATGTGCAGTAAATCGTCAGAAGTTTGTGCATTTATGCATTGTATTCTGGCATAGTGGTAAAGTAACAACAAATCTTTAGATATGATTACATGCCTCTACTAAATAAAAACAAATTCTAGTCTTTGGAAATATCTTCTGCATAAAGACACAAATGGAAAAATCACTCATTAAGTTTAAGTTCTGATAGTTTAAAGCAGAAGAAAGGGAGCCAGTAGATGCTACTGTAATTATTATAGTACTTAAAAAAAAAAAGAAGCATATAGCTACTAGCTCTCGTACAAATCGAACATCTTTGGTTTGAACTGTTAAAAGGAGAGTAAAACACTATTTCTGTTGATATTTCCCACTAAGATTTTTTTTTTTTAGAAGTGAAGAACAGTACATGCGTCTATAATATGCATATATATATTTAGAGAGAGGCACATGAAAGGTATCTTTTGACACAGATTTCTCCTGTGTTTCCAGAATTTGTCTAAAGCTTTAGATAAATATTTGTGTGTAAATACTTACCAGTAAACAGTTTCTAACCTGTGGAGTTGGGGCCAAGTGGCTCTACTTGTGTTTCTGGAAGGGGAAAGTAGTGGTAGTGTCAGATCAGATTATATACTATTTACGAACCAAACAACATTCCTGTTAATGCTTTGCCATGAGTATTTATCTTTTTTTTTCACTGTTTCCTTTTTTTAGAGGTTATTCCAACAGACAAGGAGGAAGTTGCATTCAAAGACCTTGACATAGCAATTCTGGTTGGTTCCATGCCAAGGAGAGAGGGCATGGAGAGGAAGGATTTACTCAAAGCAAACGTGAAAATTTTCAAGTCTCAGGGTGCAGCCTTGGACAAGTATGCCAAAAAGACTGTCAAGGTGAATATAGAAACTGAATTTAGAAAGCTAATTCTCTTGAGTTATATAGAGATCTAAATACATTGTAGAATGACATTGCACAACAGGAGCCTATTCAGCACAGGCATTCCTTTATTCAAGCCCTGCAAAATATACCACAGTCAAGGTTAGATGAGATATAATAGGTAGATGATTTAGTGCTTAATTTGTTTGGGGAAAAAAGGTTAATCTTACATTCTATTGCTGTAGTCCACACATACTCCAAACTGGTTACCAGCAATTCTAAAGAAAACCAAAAAAACCCTATATAAAAAAATAAAAAGCAGTCTTCTGCTTCTTATCACTCTTCTTTGGGAGAATTAACTTATCTACGTGCAGCTGCCTACTGAATTTATATCCATCTGTGGCTTTAACATAATGACCCTTAACGTCAGTATCAGTATGGAATTACAGTTGCACAAAAAATCAGCTTTATTTAGGTTGTTTTCGTCTTGGTCTTTGGAACATTGGAAGCTTTTAATTGTTCCCTCAGATTCCTTCAGCACAGTTAATGGGATCGTGTGGCTGCTCTCCTACTGCTCTTAATCTCAGACCCAGACTCCAACTGTGCTTTGTAACTGACTTTTTAATGTCTATTTCCTCTGCTGATGAACTTCCTACTGCTTCTAAAGACTTGTTTGCTTCTTTATACAGTTGGAATAAAAACTATCAATATAACTATTGCAGAGTAATGGAAAATTTACTGAATCACTTTCAAAGGGGAAATACAAAGGGAGGTTTGCAGATAAGCTTGTGTGATTGAGAGTATATGGAACTTGACCTTAATCATTTGAGGCACATTAGCAGATGAAGGATGAATGAAAATCGGTTTGCCGTAGTAATAAATTGATCTAAGTTCAGGCAATATTTTACTTCTAACTGCCTATGAACATTGAGATAAGTAACTGTTCTGGCTTTCTTAATTATAAAGTAATTACCTAGAGCGGTGGCAGCCAGTCTAGAAAGCTTTTAAAAGGGGATGGTGAATTCACTATGGGCTGACTAACGTGTACCTATCTTGCTTTCCCTGTATCAAGTAGCACAAGATTTGAAGCCAGGCTGCGGGTCAGTGTACACATCTCCCTCGAAAAGTCTTGTTCTTTCATGTTTGAATATCAAATTATAAAGAAAATAGCTAGTTAATAAATATTTTTCTGTGTAGTTATAGAAGACTCAGTGAGTGTGAACAACGCACATATAAAATGATCTTGTTGACGACAACCAAGAGATTTAGAAAACTTAACTTTTTGATAGCTTCTAACACACAAGGCAAAGCCATATATTTCACTTGAGGGAGCTGTTCTGCAGAAATAGCTGCTGCTTCTTTCCACATTCCCCTTTTTCATTTTTAGGTTGTGGTAGTTGGGAATCCAGCCAATACTAACTGCCTGATTGCATCAAAGTCAGCCCCATCAATACCAAAGGAAAACTTCAGCTGTTTAACTCGTCTGGATCACAACAGAGCTAAATCTCAGGTAAGAAGGGCCTATTCAAAGTAGAATGCTTTCAGTTGTCTCTGATAAATACAGAGCAATGCTTTCAAAGAAGCCTGTGAATTGAGAAGCCAAAGTTAATCCAATGAACATCTTTAATTTCCGATTAGATTGCTATGAAACTTGGTGTGTCTTCTAATGATGTGAAGAATGTCATCATTTGGGGCAACCACTCTTCCACTCAGTATCCAGATGTTAACCATGCTAAGGTAAACGTGAAAGGAAAGGAAGTTGGAGTTTATGAAGCTATAAAAGATGACAGCTGGCTGAAGGGAGACTTTATCCTGGTAAGATCTTGGTTTTGGTTGGTTTTTTTTTTAAATGATCATTCTGTGCTGCTTTCTCCTAACCTCATATGAAATTGTAAACTATATAACTGACAGTGAAGCAGCTTTTCCTGCCTCACTAGAACAAGGCATCTTCAGGTAGCTTGTCATCACTTGGAAAAATTCAAGGCGTTATGAAAATCTATGTAAATACTACTAGAAAAATGCATTTGGAGTATTAAAAGGATTCAACAAAAATAAGCTCAGGTGCAACTCATCTAACACACAAGCACCATTGACATTTCACCATGGTGACTTTTTTGGGGAGCTTTGTATATGAAGTAGGATGCTGCTCCCCACCCACCAGAAGAAGCCCAGCAGCCCTCCACCTGCTCATGTATGCATGTGCACATACACCTTTCAAATCTAACTCTGTGGCCTCACCAGCAGCATTTCTAAAATGTAATGTGAAAAATTAAGAAAACACCTGCAAATGTCTTAATGTAGGGTAGTAATAAATAATAATGTAGAGTAGAAAAACAATCATAATTGATCAAGAGCACAGGCTGCCTAAATGCAATGCAAAGTGAAACAGGCATTACTGAAGCCCTTGATGAAGGTGACTCCAAGCAGCTGTGCTTTGCTTGGCATTGCAGCGTTGCTGGCATGCTGACAGCTGGGCACAATGTCTTAGCCAAGGCACCTTTACTTTGGGACTGAGGGTGTGTTTTGTCATGTGACTATGCTCTATCCTCTCTTGTTTCTGGATGTAAGCTTACTCCAGTTCATGCTTGTTGCTACAGAATAAATGATTGTGTGCTAGCAACCAAAGTTCATGAGCCAGAGCATAAGCAGAAACCTCTCCTTGTCCTTGATCCTGCTGTATCTTTTGTGGCCAACGCAGGATACTGGTTTGGCCTTCTAGGTACATTGTAATGCTGGTCTATGCTTAGAACTCTTTGCCTAGGATAAGGAGACTTCACAATTCCCGCTTTCTAGACTGGGATCTGTTTGACATACAGCCTTACCAAAGCTTATTAAAACAAACAAGGTTTAGGAAGCTATTCTAATTCCAGGAGGTGCAATTCTTAAGTAGAAAATTTCTAAACATACTTCATTATAGGAAGGTAGGTTCAGCTGTCCTCAGGAATTAAGTTAAGCTTATGCATTTAATATTGCAGGATTAAGATCAGCAAGTAGTTCAGAAAAAAAACCAACAAACATTCCCAGTGTTGCTCTGAGACATGAAAAGTCAGTGGGTTGCTGGCTGTGAAGCAGGTACTAAGAAATGAGCCAGCCTCTGAAATATTCCATTATGTTCTTGTCTTGGCAAAACTCTTCTAGGTTGTACTTCTGGAATGCATGCCATGTCCATTTAGTGATAGAACTGCATCTTAACTGCTGGAATTAAACAGTGTTTGTAGGGAGGTCTATTCTTATGGCATTTACTAACAGTGTTTAGACCAAGCGATGATTTTGCTGCTTTACAATTTATGGGTTTTTTCTTAACTGCAGACTGTTCAGCAACGTGGAGCAGCCGTTATTAAGGCTAGGAAGCTGTCCAGTGCAATGTCAGCTGCCAAAGCTATCTGTGATCATGTGAGGGACATCTGGTTTGGCACTCCAGCGGTAAGATGTTGCTCTTGAGTGTTTGTTTGCCTGCCTAATGCTTGATTACCTAATGCCAGTGTCATTGACTTCAAGTGAGTATGTGTGTTGAGAGGGGGAAGAATCTGTCATTTCCTGGAATAACGTGTGTCATAGGAGGTGCAGTATATTGGAAATTAAAATCTTCCTTGCTTCTAGCAGTCAATGTATTTATCCCTTCCTTTTCTTAGGGAGAATTTGTTTCCATGGGAGTAATTTCTGATGGCAATTCTTACGGTGTTCCTGAAGACTTGCTATATTCATTCCCTGTTGTGATCAAGGTAACTAGACTCTATTTAAATCATATCTTCTGAAAGACCTATTTGAACTATTGTATGAGCTATTCAACAGTATGAGACTGCAGTTGCTGGGACAGTCTTTCACAGACAGGATCATTATTCACCATTTTGTAGTAGTTGCCAAATAAGAATTGAAAGAAAAAGTGGAATCTGACATGACTAGCTGGTGATGGTTGTATTCTTTATCTGAAAAAAAAAATTTCTGCCTCGTGTCTCTTAAGGTCATAAACTATTGTCTTACACTGCAAAGTTTCCTTTGTGCAGTCCAAATGAAGCTTGTTCTCATATGGAGGGGCTTTTTGTTTGTTTTCAAACAGGACAAGACCTGGAAGTTTGTTGAGGGTCTTCCTATTAATGATTTTTCCCGTGAGAAGATGGATCTGACTGCTAAGGAACTAACTGAAGAGAAGGAGACTGCTGTGGAATTCCTCTCCAGTGCATGACTAGATGATGAAATACAAAGTCATTTAAGAATGGAAGAATCCAAAAGTCGTCTCTGAGTCTGCTACCAAACACTTACTGTATTCAAGTCAACTGTCTGTGGCAATTGTGCATTTTAAAGTTCATATGCTTACTGGTACTGTTGTGCCTCTTGAGTTATTAGTAAAAAGGTTATTAAAGAAGTAAAACTAGTTTGTTGACCAAACTTTGTTCAATACTAGTTGCTTTCTATGTATGATACAGAATTAATTGTTTGCCTTGGCTACTAACGCACAATCGGAGTTGTGATTAGAATTTGGCACTACTGAAACACGTCCTAGTCCGTGATCATTTCAGCATCCTATGGCTCAACTGAAAATGGATTAGAATGACAATAGTTCTCCTTGAACCAGTAGTTCAGTGACTCCAGTCTATCACTGGCCAGACTCCCAAGTATATACTGTTCACTCTGGTTATGCTTACAGTGTTTGTCAATAGAAATATTAAAAGATGCTTAATCACATCATGTCTAAGAGTAGTGTGTCACACTTGATTTGCATGTTTTAATTATGTAACAAGCACAATTCAATGGTACAACAGAAAAAAAAACCCTGAAGGCCTGTTTTAAGAAACTGAGGGAAACTAGTCTTAAGAAGCCTTGTCGAGGACTAGCACTTCCATTTGTCTTTCCCAGGGAAAATCGCTTTGTGTCAACATCGGGTACAAAGGCCTCAAGGCACATTGGTACTCCAGTTCACAAGCAGCACTGGTACTGTAGCTCAATACTCATTTGATTGTAGCTTCTTTCTGTCCCAGGAGACAAGGACTCACTTGGTTAAGACCAAGTGAGGTTAATATACTCGCTTGAGACATTTCCTAGCACAGCCTACAAACAATTCAGGAAGGTTCAAATATGTCACACTAGTTATTCCTTTGCAAACACACAGGTGAGTGGTGGTGTCACTCTTCTAGGCTCCTGCTTTGTCTCTTCCTACTGTAATAACCCACCTNGCTGACAGAGGTTTGGGGGGTGGGGGGAGTGATAGAGGGACTAGGGGTGGGCACTGGGCACCCAGCCAAGGTAAACCCACCACACATAGACTTAAGGGATTTAGGCTAATTTTGTTGTTCTGGGAATTTCTTCAAGGTACTGCTACCTGTTCTGTTTGTTTTCTAAGCACCTTAAATACTTCCCACCCTCTCTGCAGAGTGCATATTCTCACAATAATGGGAATTTTCCCCATACACAAAGTCAGTGCTAAATTGCCTGTCCTCTTCCAATGGAAGCATTTCTGCCTTTAGTAAAGTAAATCTTGGCTCTATCATAGCTGGAGTCATCTCGTTTCCCTTTCTTGGTTTGTTACCTTAAATGAGGATTCAAGAAGTAGGGCTGTTTTGCCAAAAAAAAGAAAAAAGCTTAAATGAATTCTAAAGATACTGAATGGTTTCTTTGAAGATCTGTCAACTAGAATGTAGAATTAAATCAGCAAACATCCATAAGCTTATCCTTAAAACTAAGTGCTCTCAGAAGATTACTGTAGCTATTAAGTACAGCAACAATAATGCAGCAAAGACTGTACATAAGTAGTTGAAAGGAAAAAAGCATTTTGGAAAATGGGAATATCTGCTCTCCTGCATGTTTATGAAGCAACTACTGCAAGAACTCCTGTGTTCTTGCAGTCTTAGGAATAGACAAGGAGTATATACTGATTTTTTCCACTGTTTTTCTCATTCCTCTGAACCCCATGGGGTTCAGCCATGGAGAAATAAGAAAATTTCATGCCTCTGTCTTTTCACAACAGTTTGGGAACTCCTGCAGAAATGAGGGGTTAAGGAAAGCTACCACTGTGACAACTGCCTTCTGGTATTCCACACAAAGTCAGTGAAATCTCATTTCAGCATGAACCCAGGGACTAAAAGAATTAATTCCAGTAATTATCATGCTACAGCTTGTTGTAAAACTCTGTTTTACAGTGAATATTGCAGGAAACGGCTACAGTGCCCACTGTTGCTCAGTTTACAAAGTACAAACTAAGAAGTACACATCTGTGCCTGAAAACCATAAATACGAGATGATAAATGCTGCTGGTGTGCAGTATGTTTTGTGCCAGACCTACAGAAACATCACAATGTAATGGAGAAGCTTTAAAAAAAAAAAAATAAATTTGGAAGATCTGTCTCTCCAGTTTTTTGATGTTTTAAAGCAGCCTTCTCCAGGCTTGTGAAGCCATGCTTGTAACACTTGGTGTATCAGAACAATTACATAATTAACCTCAGTACTTGATAGACTATCTCATGATACATTTAACTCCTCGAGTTAACATTTTAATCTACATTTAATTCCTCTCCTGAGTTTTAAGCACTGTCTGTTTCCTCCAGACTTCTGTCTGGGAAATCTCTCTCCTGCTCATTGCCTGCATACTGAACTACTACCCCACTGCTCTCAAGCTACCAGCTAGTGGTGGATATTCTTTGTATTCATCTTTCTGAACTGGTTTGTGCTCTGTTCTACTTTCTCCAGTGTTTCCATTTCTGGAAACTTCACTCCTGCTGCAGTTAGCTGTCTTTTACTGGGGCTTGGCTTACTTTGTACAGTGTGTGCTGTCTGCTCTGCTCTTAGGAGGTGGCATATGAAGATAAGCACATGAAAGCAGGAAGAGTGGGCATCCATTTTTTCTCCTGCCTTTCAGACTGTTAGAGTTTTGTAGTACAAGAGGAAGCCTGCACATTGCTACTCCAAACTTACCATATTAAGTACTTCGCTCTTCATTCAAATGTTTCTATTCTGTGATATCTTTTGAGTGTTCATGGGCTGGAGGACATGATGTACTAGATAAGGCTGAGGGAGCTGGATTTCTTCATCCTGGAGAAGGAAAGAGAGGAGATCTTGTCAATGACTACAGAGAAAGCAGAGCCAGATTCAGTGGCACATAGTTGAAGTTCAAGAGGTAACAGACACAAGTTGGAACATCAGAAACTGATTTATCAAATCACAGGGTGATCAAACACTGAAGCAACCAGGGAGCTCCATCTTTGGACCCATCCCTGAGCAACCAGATACGGGTCAGCCCTGTGTAAAGCAGGAGTTCACTTCAGATTTATTTGATTGAAAGCCCCTGAATACATTCACACCAACTGCATCTTTTAAACAACCCTAAATGCACACATGCATATCAAAAGTTCTTCTGTGGTCAGTGATGAGAATATTTGCAGTAGATAGAAACTTTCTGTGCAGGAAGGAATTTCATGCTCACTTTTTACTTGCTGATTAATTCCCCAGAAGAACAGAAGTTTGGTCTTCAACCAGCAACTCTTGAGTGAGTACATACAAGTGCTCTTTGAGAAATTATTCCTGGGGGAAATGACAATTTGAGTTGTCAGGTCTCCTTCTGGAAGGTTTCTAGACAGAGCAGCTGAGAACATTAGGGCTCCTGGCTGAGTCTGTGTCAGCAGAAAGGCTCCCAGGGAAGACTGGAAACTGCTCAGCATGATTGGCACGCTTTGTCTGCATACTGAGATATAACCATTTGCAACTGAAAATGCAGATATTCAGTGTTCAAACACCAACTTTTTAATTTTTAAAAAGCGTTCCAACAACAGCAGACAAATGCTATTGTATCAGAACAGAGGCTGAGCAGTCAGCTGCTTAAAATAAAATACTGTAATTGCAGATAAATAGAGAAATTAATAGAGACACAGTCTTCAGCTTAGTCAGAAATAAGCCCATTGTTTTGGTTTTACAGAATCTTTAATTACACATATTAATTCATTACTAAAACTTTAATTGCACAGATGCTTTCTTTTTTTCGAGCCTGCTAACCACAATCAGCAAGGGGTTTGTAGCTAAACGATACAAAGGGTTTGCACAGAGACCTTTGCCTACTTTCTCTCAAAAACATCATACACCTGGGAGTGATTTATGCTTAAACGCATCAAAAGCTCAACCCAAGCCAACTCATATTTGAGGCTCTGAGCATTGGCTCCTGATGAAATGCCCTGCATGAACAAATCTGTGACCGCTCAGGACCTCTCAGTTGTGTTGATTTGACCTCACAGCATAATGACTTCACTCCTTTCTGTGGCCAAAAGCCCTGAATTCAGGCTACCCTACTCCTGTGGTACCTGCTCCCTCTCTTCACCCTCTGTATCACAGCTGAAGAGCAAAACTGGGAGGGAAGAGATGGCTGCTGCCTTCCTGGCAGACAGCTCTAATACATTGTGTGCATCCATGACAGGACAAGAGGTAATGGCCTCAAGTTGCACCAGGGGAGTTTTAGATTGGACAATAGGAAGAAGTTCTTTACTGAAAGAGTGGTCAGGCACTGGAACAGGCTGCCCAGGGGAGTGGTGGAGTCACCATCCCTGGAGGTGTTCAAAAACCAAGTAGATGTGACACTTTGAGACATGGTCTAGGGTTCAGGGAGATATTGGACAAAGATTGGACTTGATCCTGGAGGTCTTCTCCAACCTAAATGATTCTATGATTCATACACATGCATGCACACATTCCCTTGGTCAGACCATGATGGAAAACCTCTGGAGTTCATAAGAGCTGCCTGGAAGCCCTTACAAGTCAAGATCTTCATGGCTACCATTAAGCTGCACAGATCAACCATGCAAGATTTTATTGTTGCAGGCAACGAATAATACCTGAGATGAAGGTGAACTCTTATTTGCTATCAGCAGTACTGGAGCCAGGACATACCTGAGCAGGTAATTCCAGCCCAGCAGCTCAGGTTGGCTTCAGGGAGCTGCTGGGCTGAGTTGTGAATTCATTACCATTGGGGTGTTCAGCAGCAGCAGTGCACTGACACTAAATAAAAAAAATTACTACATTATTATTTCCTAAGCCATTTGGAACAGAATCATTTCAAAGCCTGAGATGGGAGATTTAGAAAGCCACTAATAAACCAGCATGGGAGTTATTTCAGGAGCAATTTGAACCCCTGCTGAAAGCCCACTGACAGGGACTTAACAGGCTGCCTGAAAACTGGTTTTATAAGTAACCAAACACAGCAGCAGAAGTGGGTGGGTTTGGGGAAAAACAGCAAGCTGCAAGTTTTTAGTGCCACGGTAAATACTGCCTCACACAGCAAGCCCATTAAGATCTCTCCTTCAGACCATGTTGTTTGTCTTGGTTGGGAAGGTGGCAAGAGGAAGCTCTGTGCTTGCAAAGGGGGAAGAATGACAACATGTGGGCTTTCTGTTGAAGAAAAGAGTATAAAAGCAATTTTAGTAAATCTCTTCTGTACACTGAGCTGACAAGCAGCACAATTTTTATGTGTGAGAATCCCTGACCAAGGAGAGCACAGCATGAGATGCTAACACCAACCGGCTTGAATGCAAGCCCCAGAGGTGAGCTTGTTGTTCAGCAGGACTTTAAACAGAGGTTGTGCCACTTTCTCAGCACCATGAACATAGGCACATGGTGCTAATTCCCACTCAGACCTCCAGTTTTGGAAAAAAAAAATCCAGCAAACACCACTTTCTCAAAGCAGGTACTTCTGAGGAGAGCTCTACAAAGCTAAACTCAGAGGGAGTTGAAAAAGGTGAAGAGCTAAGGAAGATGGGGAAGAATGAGGTCTATTCCTCAGCCAAGAGATCATAGGAGAGAATTAACCCCTCAAAGGATGCCTGTGTTTTCTAAGTTAAAAAAAAAAATCCCTTCCTAAAAGTCAACATTAACATTTCTTTCTGATATTTCAAGGAAGATTAACTCCAAAGGAGATATAAGCCATGATGGGCTTGGCAGTGCTGTGCACATGCCCTGCCAGGGGCACATGGGTGTGTATTAGCAATGCCTATCACTCTCAGCTGGATCAAGGATGGAGAAGGGTAGCACACATTAGACAACTGAAAATACTGGGGCTAAAAATCAGGGAAAATGGGTCAGTAGGAAGCAAAAGGTGAACAAAGTTGCTCCTTTATCAGTCAGAAAGTACTCACCTCATGGATACACGCTTGTTCCAGTGATTCCTGTGTACTTGAGGTCAGGGTCCCAGGAGGAAAGCACATCTCTGGGCTAACTGCATAGCTGCTGTACAAAGAAGTGGTGGTTCCAGCATGACTCAAGCAGCAACCAGCTTTGCCATCAAGCTGAAAGCCTGAGTCCCAGGAGGAGGAGGAGCAGGAGGTCAGCAGGGGACAGCTTGCACTTAGCATTTGTTGTGCTGTTTCAGCCATCACCATTTTATGCTGCCATCAGTTACCTGATCACACAGGCCATTGCTGAACCTGAAACACCCCCTCAGAAGTCTTCTTTCAAACAATCCTTCTACAGGTTCCTGTGGGTCCAGCTCCTCCACTGCTCACCATGGTGCCAACATTGCCTGCTGGACACAACAGACAGAGGAAGGACATGGAAGAACACCACCAAGAGAACTCAGCAAGATGTGACCAGCCCCAACAGAAGCCACACCTAGCTCCTGGTTGATATAGCCCTGGCCTCACCCACCACCCCAACCATGACCACCTGGGTAAGGGCAGAGCCACAGAAACACAGGTGGGCCAGGTTCTGCCTCTGGAACCTGAAGCCATTAAGAAAAACAAAACATTCTGCCAGGTTGTGACTTATCTACAGGTCAACTCCAACTCGGGTCAAACAACCCAGGCCCCAGCACTTCAGGTTGGAACGAGGGTCACAGAGCCAGAGAGAGGTGCCATTCCTGGATATACGTTGTCATTGTGACATTTTAAGCAAAGATATCAAAGACAGATTTGGACAATTTCAAGATGGGATTCTGCTGCATTCAAATTTTGCCATCAGGCCTTTCATGCATTTCATGGTAGAAAAAGGGCAGATTGTTTCCTAAACAGTTTAAACTAATAGACATGTCACTGCCCAGCTGTTTGCAGACTCAGAGTTCAAGAGCAGCAGCTTGATTTGACAAGAGCTTCCAGAGTGGGCTTGTTTTCACTTAGAGGAGGAAAAAATAGATTTGGCAACATCCTGCCTTCATGCTGCATGGACGTCAGACAAAACACCATCTGACAGGAGCACCCTGGGTACATTAAATATCACTCTGGTGCTGCTCTAGCTGGGTAGTCACATCCAGCTTTTGGGATAATTATCTAATTAAAATTTGTTAGTCCTTATCAGGAGGTCCCTTCCTCATTCTTTCTTTGTATCATTCTCCCCGGACCATCACTGGCCAACAATCATGATGCATCTCAAGCCTGGAAATGAAATTGCTCATGCAGAGATAGTTTTACTCAGGACGTCTGTTGGTGGAGAAGAAATTGCAGCTTCCTGGGATGGCTCTCACTAGTGAAGAGAGGGAGCAAAGAGTTAGAAGCACAACTCCAAGGGCTGTGCTATCAGAAAGCAGGAAAACCTTGGAGAAAGAGAGACCTTCCAGAGGCTTAATATCCTGTCCTCCTCTGGTCTGACATGCCCCCTTCCCTCTGCATCTGGTTGCTATTAGACTTGCAGAGCAAGAAGCTTTGGAGAGGTTTTCTTCACCCTTGAATTCTCAAGAGTGCACACCAGCATAACTCCTTTGGAAGAGGGCAGTGTACATATCCCTGATAGGATTTTACTGTAAGAATAATGTGTGATGCTGAGATTTATCCTAGGATACTTCCAAGTGAAGTATTTTTTTCATGGATCCATGACCAAATAATACTTTTAGCTCTGCTTAGACAGTAGCAGGGGCAGCTTTCTGCACCCATGGCTGCCACCACCTTGAAGCTTTTGGTCATTAGTGGTTTTCAATGCCAAGACAGCCTTAAATCCTAAATAAATCAAAATAATTTTACAAGGCAAGGTTTTTTTTGAGCCTCCAGATGGAGCTAGCAGAGAGGGAGTCACACTGGGAGGGTTTTTTTTCCCCTCAACCTGTGAGCCTGGAGAATATTGAAATACTTCACCAGGAGAAAACAGATAAATTTTCCAATTCTGCAGTTACAAGGCTGGGGGGACCAGGAACCTCTTGGACAAGAGAGGGAAGGTGTTGGCTCGCCCTTGCCCCCCCTGGGGTGGACACCTGCCTCCATCCAACAGAGGACATGTCTACACAGAAGGTAGCTTCTCCTTGGCAGTGAGAATAAACTCCAGACATCCGTTATGTTAGACACTTGGTGCTACCCCTGCCAGTGACTCTCTCTTCCATTTCCAAGCAGGAGTAGCACTTGAGGTAGAGTTATAAATTCAGGAAACAAGTTCTGCTGCTGGCTCTGCAGGAGATATCCTGGCCAACAGCAGGTTGGTTTTGTCCCTCAGCTTCTTTTAGCTGATGAGTTGAAAGCCCTGGCTGGGGCATGCTATTAAGGGTATGGTCAGAATTTCCTTCCAAGCACTTTGGAGGAGACGGGGTGGCCATGCACCAGATGACATTGGTGTGAGAGGCAAATGGAGCAGGAAAGCTCAGCCACATCTTAATCAACAAGCAAACCACAAAGCAAGCAATCATAGAATCATAGAATCATAGAATTGTCAAGACTGGAAGGGACCTTAAAGATCATCTAGATCCAACCCCCCTGCCATGGGCAGGGACACCTCCCACTAGATCAGCTTACTCAGAGCCTCAGCCAGCCTGGCCTTCAAAATTTCCAGGCATGGGGCTTCCACCACCTCTCTGGGCAACCTGTTCCAGTGTCTCACCACCCTCATAGTGAAGAACTTCTTAACGTCTAATCTGAATCTACCCACCTCTAGTTTTGACCCATTCCCCCTAGACCTACCACTACCCGACATCCTAAAAAGTCCCTCCCCAGCTTTCTTGTAGGCCCCCTAAGATACTGGAAGGCCACAATAAGGTCTCCTCGGAGCCTTCTCTTCTCCAGACTGAACAACTCCAACTCTCTCAGTCAATCCTCACCTATTAACTTCTCCTCTCCTAACAGTTGAGGGTGGCTATGCTACTTTTGTGGGATTTTAAGGCAAAACCTCAAAGACTAGAAATTCTCCTCGTTGTGAAATAGTGTATCACAAGAAACCCAAACATTGTTTGGTAATATCTCTTCTGTGTGGACTGGTGGTGGTGTCAGTGCTGATGCCTGCAGAGCAGAGCACCCCACTCCATGATAAGCATCTGCCTCCACTGAGAAACAGTGAGAGCCTCCCTTGAAGCTTGTGGGAGATGGAGGAGATAAGCCACTTGGAGACTGGCTGGAGGCCACCTCTGTGGGCTTTGGGCTTGTTGATGTCGCTGAATGGAAATACCTGGAGGATGGGGAGAGCCAACCAGAGGGTTACCAGCTATTCCCATTTCTCTCTGCAAAGCCACAGGAGATGAGATTGGCTTTTTTGGCAAGTGCTGGGCGACTCATCTGCACATTGCCCAAATAGAGTAATAATACAAGCTCCATGTAAGCCATACTCCTATCGAGCTGCATCGCTGAACATGGGGTGAATTAAGGTTCTCTTTAGTGTTCAGGCTGGTTACAGTAAAATCTGAGGAGCCATTTGGTCTCAAGTGCTACAAACCAACTCCCTATAATCAAACCCCTGGCAACACCTCCCCAGCGCCGTCCCTGGCTCTTGTGGGCATGGACTGGTGTTAATAGGACTTACCTGCCCTGACCTGCAGGAGAGGACAGCAGCCAAGCCCTGATGTTTAAGAGCATCTGAAAGTTTTGGGGTTTCTAACTCAGCCATGTATATTTCCCTAGGAAGGCTTCTGTCACATATGTATCTTGTATTTATTCTGATTTAAATCCCATTTCTGATGTCCATGCAGAATCCATCTGAAATACATGTGCTCCCTAGACCGAATCTGTGTGAATACCTAAAAAAAAAAAAAGGATCTTATTCTACCAGACTATCACAAGTTTCCTGAAGGGGAAAGAGTTCTGTGGCAATATTTCTGAATTTTTGCATGAGCTTTCTATCATAAAAATGCAACAGGGCTTTGTCATCTTGCTTGTTGGCAGCCAATTGTTCACTCCAACATGTAATAATAGCATGTTTGTTTCTATTTCTGTTTCTCCATCCCTGTCCAACACAGTGTATATGACACCTTCCCAGCACTCCTGCAGTTGTGCTGGGTCATGAAGAGGATGTTGTCCTTCCGTGGAGCAGAACTGACACCTGCCTCTGCCATCTTTCCATGTACAACAAGAAGCTTATAAAATACCATCCATTCCTCACTTCTTTATATCCCCTTTTCCCATGGTGGGGCAAGGGAAGGAGAACCTATCACATCATCTCCCAGTCATGTGTCCTTCACTGAACTGCTCCAGTTCATGCCTGGCAGCAGGATTTTGGCAAGCCTGTTGCCACGGCTGTGTGGACACCAACACTTAAAGGTCTCTGAGCTTTTGATAGCTGACCTGTGCAAAGGAAGTAAATAAACCACATTGTATATCTCCTGGGAATCTGCATCGTACTGAGCAGAGAGAGTGAGGGTTAAATGGAGTTTAAATGGGATGGCAGAGCTGGATAATATCTGAGAAGGTTTCACTGCTCCTGCCCTTGCCCTGCTACTCTGCCTGCAAACCAAGGCCCTTGGCAAAGCCCTGCCCTGACTAGTCCCACCAGAGTACACCCTAATGAAATATAAAATAATAGGCAAATATAATAGTTAAAATATAAAATAATTTGGTAATAAAATATTCAACCCAAAAATACTCCTCCTATCCTGCTTAATGTGTTTGTTACCAAGCCTGAGATGGGTCAGGTGCCTAAGTATGGTGATACTCAGCAGCTGTGCCTTGCCATCTATGAGCTATCACAGCCACAGTGATTGTCTAGGACAGGATGGTGGACTAAATTTTGCCACCTCAAGATCTTAACCCCCCTTCTTTTCATCTGTTTTCTGCTTGTGTTGGAGCTTCCCACTCCTGCCTCCTGCTTGGCCAATTAAGGCAAGTTTGCACAAAAAAGTAGACCATGAACTACAGTGGCTGACCTGTAAATGGGTCTGGCCACCCTTGGAGGAGGTGTGGGGCAGACAGTGAAAGCCTCCAGAGCTGCCCAAGCTCAGCTGTCAGTGCTCAGAGAGTTTTGGGTGAACACTGGAATGCTGAAAATTAATTACCTGCTCATTTCTTCCTCCCACTCTGGCTCCTGGGGCTGTCTACCACCTACACTGCTGAGATTGTCTAAGTATATATGCATAGATATGTAAGCCTATATGTACTACCACCAACACTGCTGAGATTGTCTAAGTGTATAAGTCTATATGTATAGATGTATATAAGTGTATCTGTGCATCAGATTACTTTTGGCAGCTTCCAACCAAGATCATCATTGTGAGTCTCGTTGATGGAGCTGGTTCATGGTTGTCTGACTGAATGCCTTCACTATAGCATGCAACATTTCCCCTATTTTCTAATCTATAGCATCTTGTAATGAATGAGAAGCATCTATTTACCTGCAGAGTGGTAGAAGTCAACACACTTTGCTCTCTGCTTGGGAAAATGGAAAATTTTGCACAAAGTGTCACTCGTGGGGGTTGCCTCTGCCTCTGGGAAGGGAACACTTTCCTGGTGTGCCATTATCAGTTCTGCATGAGGAGCTGGCTGTCTGCTAGACCTCCTTCTGCTGAGGAGAAATCCTCTTTGATTTGCAGCCCCTTGGGAAAGCAGCACACCAGGGTGGCTTTTTCAAGGCTTTCTTCTTTTCCCTCCCAAGCCTCCCATCCCTTTGCTCTCAATCAAATTCCCCAGGTCTCACCCTCAGAGCTTTGTTTTCTCTAATAGCAGGGTGCCGTCTGTCTGTTTGTCTTTCAGCCATCCCACACACACTCCTGGCTCTGGTTCTATATTGCTTACCACATATGTGGGTCTGGCACTCAGGTCTTATGCTTTATACGCCAGTGGAGTTATCTGAGCCAACAGAGAACAAGTTTCTCCCCCTTGATCCTCCCTAGCCTCCTGGGACCCACTCCAGTGGTGTCACTTCTTGCTTCCTGCTTTTGAGTCATCTTGGGGGTTTTGCCAATTGAATGGTGTGTCACTTTGGCCAGCGTGCCTAGAACTGGGCCCTTCCAGGTTTCCTCCAATTTCTTAAGTGCCACTTTCTCTTGTGGGGAGGTGGGCTCAGCTGAACGACTTGCACCCCTCTTTTTGTTCCTCTGTGCCTCTTCAGTCTCCCTCCTTTCAGCTGATGAACAGTAGATCTGAAGAAATCATGTGCTCTACTAATCCTGTGGAGTTTTCCTAGCTTGCTGGCAATACGTGGCAACTCCACAGGGCTGCAAGGGGTCCTAAAAGACTGCAGGGCATGGGAGGGGTAGGAGAAGGAGCCTTGTGGTTTCCAGCTGTGTGTCTGCACTGATGTGGTGCGTGCATCTCTCTGTTCAAATGTGCTTGCAGACAGTCATGCAAGCACCTTGATAATTTATTTAAGCAATCTAGAAATGCTAGAAGTTGCTTTGAGTGGAGAAGACGTTGTCAAGTTGAATGTAATGGACAAAAACTTGAAATCTGTGGCCTTTAGCTGTACCATGCTAAACTTCCAGGTTCCCCCATACTGACTGTATCTCTACCACAGAATAATCATGCTAATAGTGAAAGCTGGAAAGCCAATTTGCTGGAAGAATTTTTAGGGACAGATCAGGAGGATAATGGGAGAGCACCCATGGGCTGAGGTCAGGCAGCTGGTGCCTCCTGTGCTGCAGTGTGTGGGGAATGAGGAGCCCCATGGTCTGACCATGGTGAGACACCTGCCCTCTCCGCAGTGGTGACACATCAATGTGGATGTGTTGCCATCTGGTCTTTGTGCTAAAAATGGTGCAGACCTGTCCTACTGTCATTCCCATGGTGAGAGAAAGTGGAAAAAAGCAAGGGTAGCACAAGACAAGCTCCTTGTCCTATTGCCTTCACTAGGTATCTGCTGGAGGTTGTCTTTGTTGAGCAGAAAAGGCACAACTGCTTGCCCTCAGTCTGCATTACAACAGGAGAGGGAAACTAGTCCTTGTCACACTCACCTTTTGTCTTTTCTGAGCTTTTGTTGCCATGAGGCCACCTGATCACTTTGGTGAGATCATTTCTGGATGTTCCTGTAGAAACACTCGTTAAATTACTTATGCATTACAAACATGCACAATAATCAAAGTAAACAGTGACCAAAATAGTTGCTATTTTTCCATTTGGATGTCCAGGCATCTGAGCAGTATCTAAGTCTACAGACAAAGCCAAATCTGCAGGGTGGGACAAAATCTTTTGTTATACCTAGTGATGCATTGGGGAAAATCAGACTCTCTTAGGCACACAGGTTTTCACAGAAAGAAGGAATCCTTGTTTTTTCCAAATAAATAATGTGGTTTAATAAAAATGCAAATGTAAATCTTTGAGGCAGAAACAACAAGAACAGAAAGACCTTGAGATCATGCAGAGAGAGGGAAAGCGACCTCTCCTGCAAAGGCTCAGTTTACATGTACATCATCTGGCTGGGCCACCTCCTCAACTAGCAGTGATGCTCTTGATGTGTACAACCCATGAACTGCAAATGTGTGAGTGGGCTGCTCTGGTTCCCATCATCAGAAGATTAGTTTATGAGCATGATGGTTTCTTGATGTCTTGGATGATCGCAGACTACACTTCTAGTTGACATTCTAGTCAATGTTCATCAGACACCTGGGATCTGCCTTGGACCCGTCTGTCCTCTGTGAAGCCCATAAGGAGCCTTGCACTGCACCTAACTTGATCATGCAGTGTTATGCCCATGAGAAAACTTCCTGTGAAGGCTTTGCAGATAAAGAGGTTTTGTGCAGGCAGCAGAGACATCTCATAAAACCAGCACGTGGTCCCGGATGATTCGTCTCTCTTCACGCTAAAGAAAGCAGCAAGAAGAGTTCAGACAGATGGGCTTTCCACTAGGAGGCCAGCATGACAAACGCACCAGAAATTAACAGCATGTCACCTCTCTCTAGTATAGAAAATAAACAGGTTTTCTTTCCTGTGGGTCATTCCAACCTGTTCATCATACTCAGCATGACAGCAGTGAGTCTTTCACAGGTTCTTCATTGAGACAGTGTCATACCCCTGCCAACAGCCAGCCAGCAACAGACACTTGTGCCACTGCTATCAGGTATTTCACAGAGATTCACTGCAGAACATGGCTCCTGATGCTGCTACCATCTCAGGAAAACAAGAGTCTGCTGTTAGGAGCAGGATCTTTCTGTGTTAGAGGACAGCCTTTATCACAAACACATAGCAGGTACAGCTCCAGGAGAAGAAAAAAAGTCTATAGACACACACATGCATCACTGGTGCAGAGACATTAGTGCTTCCTGTAACCTCTCGAAGGAAGAGTTATGCCAAGGGAAGTTTAGATTGGATATTATGAAGAATTTCTTTACTGAAAGGGTTATCATGCATTGGAACAGGTTGCCCAGGGCAGTGGTGGAGTCCCCATCCCTGAAGGTATTTAGAAGACATATAGACGTAGTGATTAGGGATGTGGTTTAGTTGAGGACTTGTCAGTGTCAGGTTAATGATTTGATTCGATGATCTTAAAGGTCTTTTCCAATCCAGACAATTCTGTGATGCTGTGAAGAAAATGCATTTTGCAGGAAGAATACTCTTCCAAAAGGACAAAATGAGTGCTGGAATAACTTCAAGCTGGGCAAGAGTTTTAAAAACTTGCAGCAAGGGGAAAAGAAAGCAAAATTAACATTTCCCCCTCAGTACCTAACTGACAGATGTTGAAGTAATTAACTTCATTTGCATATTCCCATCCGTGAAGAGCCCATGTCCTAGTCTGGTTTTGATTCCCTCTGGCCTAACTGGCCATTTCTCAAAGATGAGTGTTTTAAAACCTCAGGAATTTGAAAATAATGGGTTCATGGCCTTATTATCCAGCACTGGGCCCATTCGCTGTGTAGCTGTAGCGTCACCCATGTTGGATGGGAACTTGGGAAGATCCCTTGGTTAACTCCTGCTCAGAGCAAGGCTGACAGCAAGATCAGACTAGGTTGCTCAGGGCTTTATCCTGTCAGGTCTTGAAACCAAGGATGGACTCTGGGCAGCTGCTCTGGGCAACCTGCTCTGGGACTTACTTTAACCTCATTGTGTTTTTTTTCCTCTAATAGCTAGTGAAAAAAATCCCATCTTTTAATGAATGTCTGTAATCTCATCTGCTATGCACCAGTTTGAAGAGTCTGGCTTTTCACATGTAGATTCTCCTGAAGACTCCTCTTCATGCTGAACAAGCCTCAGTCCTTCAGCTGCTCCTCATACACTGTTTTGGTGACCTCCTCTGAGCTGTCTCGTTTATTGACATTGCTGCTGTACTGAGGGCACCAAAACTGGATGCAGAATCCAGATGTGGGTTAATGAGTGCCAAGTAAAGGGGACCATTGCTTCCTCAATCTACTGGTCTGACTTAAAAGTGATAAATACCCAGAGAGACTGAATCTCTCAAGCAATATTCTGTGTTTGGTCTGAAATGGGCATTAGAAGCTAAAAAAATCATTAGGAGAAGAGTATTTGATGGAAATTATATATTAGGCTTGTCCCCTTTCGTTGCCACCTCCAAATTGGACTTCATGTTTCACCTCCCAGCTAGCACACTAGCAGTTAAAGTATTTTGCATGGATCAAAAGAGGTGCTGGTTCCCTGAAGCCAGCCACCAGCACCCAGACCAGAGGTGCCTCTTAAACCACGAGGTGTCCCCACAGGGCAGCTACATGGGCTTGGGAAGCCACAGGAGAAGACACATCCCTGCAGGGCTGGACATGAAGATCTGCCTCTTGATACTTCATACTTTTTTTTTTTAATGGTGAATATCTGCTTTTTGGCTTATGGTAAAAATGGCACTCCCCTTTCATTTATGGAAAAAAAGACCCAATCTTTCTGAGTCTCCCGAGATCCGTTACTGGAGTAAGTGCAATGTAAGTGCAGGAGAAAACAGAAGTGCCATTCACCTGATCCTCCCTTATTCCCCTGCCCTGGTGTCTCAGGGTGCCTGTCAGGTGGAGGCAGAGAAATGATTTAAAGAAATGATGCTTCTTAATCAAACAGTAACTTCACAAAAAAGTGATCATTTTGGTGCAGAAAGTTTCCATCCTAGTTCCCAGTCTTTTGATGCAGAGAGGAAAAGGGTGGTGTAAGGCTACTTAACTTATGGAGATTACAGTAAATGGGTCTTGAGTGTATCAGTTCCTGCTGCTGCATGATTATTTCTACAAGGTGAGATTAGGAGAAATTCCCTTTGTGCCCTAAAATATGCAGGAGTCTGGGCATTTTCCTGAGCTGTTCAAATCCTCTCAGGCAAAGAGGACAGTAGAAGCAGTAGGTCTTTGTGAAGCTCTGAGCTATTTGATAGACACAACCAAAAGCACCATCATGAGGTGAAACTAGCCTTTCCTTTCTTTTCCTTTTCACCTGAGCATGGAAAAAAATTGCTTTACATTGGATCACAGACAAACCTTTGATGATGGAAGAAAACCTTAGGGATTTCTTTTCTTTGTGATGAGTGGGGGAAAAAAAAGGTTGCTCAGCGTTTCTACATTTACATTTCTATACTTCTAAACTTCACTATCAGGCCTCCCACCCTTCTTGTTATTAATTGACTGAGGCTGTTAGCCTAAAATATAATGCAGGGTTTGGCTGATGTTGAGTCTTTTCAGCACTGGATTGTTTTCTCTTCCAGAGTAGAGTAGTCAACAGAAGGAAAGACTTGACTGAAAAATATCTGCTGAAGGGTCTCTCCAAGCCTACAAGCTAGCTGCTTTGAGACATGGCTCAGAGTTGCCTGCATTGAAAGTCCTTGGTCTTTCAACCAGGTCTTTTAACCTGGACAATGACCTTGGCCACGTGATGAGTGCGGAGTAAACTTTCATCTTGGCTTTTGGCAGGGAAATTGCTGACGATGTGTTCAGGGATCTGAGCATGTACGCAGGGTAGTTGCCTTCCCATCTTGGCTGTAGGGAGGACTGAGGTACCCCACGGCTGGAGGGTTACTGCTGCTCCTCTTCCAAATCCCAGGTTGCCTTGTTACAAGCTACCAAAACTCTGGGAGCTGACATTTGTCCTTCTTGAGGCATCCAAGAGGCATCCATCTTGAGGCTTTGTTGACACGTGCCAACACAGATAATCTTGGAAAAACTGCTTGAATTCTGTGGGGAAAAAGAAAAGTCAGAAATATTGCCTACAAAGTTTATCTTACTAAGTATCTTCATCAAAAATACCAACCATAACATCCTCCAATACTTCATCAGTGAGAGAAGGGCCCATGTTCTTGCCCTTTTTTGTAAACACCACAACCTTTCTTCACGTCATGAGCTATCTGGTTCCTGCTATGTTCACAAAGAAGGTGATGAGGTCCACACCTACCCAGGGGGTAAAATTTCTTTTGGCAATGAGAGTGATAACCTGAGCAAATAAATGAGAGTCTGACTCACAGTGCTTCTACGTGGTGCTCCCCTGGCCATGAAATGGGCAGCACTGCTGGGCTGCAGAGGCAGAAGGGAAAGATCAGGGAAGTGGCTACAAAAAAGCCATCCATCCGTGTATGGCCTTGGCCACACAGTTAAACAAAGAGCAGTAAAAGAAGTAATAAACCATTACTCAAAGTTTACCTTGTTTTTTTTTTAATGTCTCTGGGAATGTAAACATTGGGCTATCGTGGCACAAAGGGAGTCCTGGATATTTTTTTAAGAAGGTTGAACTGCAAAATGTCAAGAAACACAGTTTGAGTGACCTCAAACTGAAAAATCAAAGCCCCAGAGATGCAGCCTGATCAAAGCTGCCTTGCGGTTTCCCAACCACTTTTGCTATTGATTTTGACTGGAGCTTGGTTATGGACTTCGATAAAAGCAGGGCCAGGCACAAAATCAATGCTGATTCTCACCCTTATTTTCAGTCCATTATATGCTATTGATAGCACCCAGTATTTTTCATCATGACAAGTTTTTATCTTCCCCTGGTTAGTTCAAGAGCTTGAGATACATTTTGCCTGTCCAGTAAGTAGTCACTGTACTGACCAAACAACTTATCTGTAAGAAGATCCCTCATTTTCAGCTTTAGCATCCTTCCTTTTTGCATCGTGCACCAGCATCTTCCGTTTACTTCATATAAAAGGTCTGGGGTTTTTTTCCATTTTAGAATGGGTTGAGAATAATCTTTTTTTCTGTGAGCTTAATAAGAAAAACAGCTTCCCTGTTTGGGTTTTTTTTCTCTCTACAGGTGTGTTTTTGACTCTAGCACAGGTTAACCTACTTTTTGAAAGCGAAGTGAAGGAAGCTAGTCAGGAACTGCAATTAACAGTATGAATGTCAAAAGACAGGAGAAAATGAGCAGATTAGTCAAAGGAACCAGTAGCCTCAAGCTCACAAAACCCGTGGCTGAACCCCAGAGGGGACACAAAAAGGAAACATGTGACACTGGTAGAAAGACAACCCGGCCAGGAGGATGAGGATGTCACCTTAACGTAGGAGGAGCTGTTAAGTGAAAATGAGTGGAGTGGGAGGAGAGCCAGGCCTGAGGGAAAAATTACAAGAGCTACTGAGTCTGGGAGAAGAGGAATATGGACAGAAATAGAGAGAATTTAGGGCATTGGAGAAGGAAGGATGAAATAGCCCTGCAGTAAGGAGAAAGCAGGCAAGGAGACAAGACAGAAGGTGCCAGTAGGAGGTGGAAGTAGGACGGAAAAGAGGTTGGTGTGTGGAGATGTTGGGTGGATGGTACCCATCTTATGACCTGACCTGCTGCTCAGGCAGGCATGAGACGAGCGGTAGCATCGTCATGCCCAGTGTGTCTTTGAAGGAAGCTGGCGTGCCACCAAGCTTCAGCCAAGGCCATGAGGAGAGAGCTGTGAGAGCATGTGGCAGGAGAAACGTCTGTGCTGGGCGGCACCTCTGCTGTGTTTGCTTTGGTCCTGGTGAGGTAAATGAGGTTAACTGGGAAAAACGCAGAGCACAGATGGCAGCCAGAGTGGCTTGGGGGGGGTGTGTGGGGTGAGTTATCTTGCCTGCTGGAATCACAGCGTGGGAACAGAGGCAGAGGGGAAAACGTTGCTCAGGCAACTCTGATTGTCACTGCCATGAAGAAGCCTGGGCAAAAGCCAGCAGTTGAGGTTGCAGAAAAGGCTTAGGAGGAAATAATGTGGGTCAAAAATCAAGATCAAGTCAGTGACAGCAGGAGAGCCTGTGATCGGAAAAGATGGTGTAGAGTTGGGACAAGGCTTACAAAATATTCAAAAAATTCAATGAAAGAGGGTATTCCTCTCGTCACCACTGAGCCAACTCTTTTGGAGCACACGGTGTCTGCAGGGCCCCTCCATGCTGGAGAAGGCTCTTGTCCCTGTTCCCACCCAGACCTTGCTGCAGCGGGATCCCTCTCTGGACCTAGCAGGGATCCAGCAGAGCTCAAGGTGAGGATCTGGAGGGGCAGAGGACAGTCATTTCTCCCATTTCTGGGCATAGTTTCAACAGTCAGCAGGCCATAGCTAATGGCCAATTTCACCCGGGTGTGCAGTGGCGCCGAAGGCGAGCAGCAGCCAGCCAGCTCTTTCTCCAAGGACTGAATGCATACTGTGTCCTACAACAACCCCTGGAGCTGTGGCTTGCTTGGAAATTCAGCCAAACCCCCACCTGCGGTAAAAAGACAATGGAAGGAGAGGCAAGAGTCCAAGGTGTAGAAAATAGCACCAGGCTGCCTGTGCTGCTCCCATACAATTTTCTACCAGTGTCTTTCAAGACAGCTCACGTCCTTGGACACCTGAGCAACTTGTAGCAATCAGGACATGCCTCACCTTTTCTCCTGACTCATATCCTGCTGTGCAGTTGGCTACGCAAAAGCAAAAGGTTGCAATATTTTTCAGGCCACCATCATTTAAACAGTTCCATCCAAGCCCATGAGCTGACCTGCCAGAAATCTGGAAGGCAGGCAGCTCCCAGGGTACCACACTTCCCGAAAACATGTACTCATTATACCAAATGGAAGCAGCACTTTGGTACTTAGACTTAAAGGCTTTTCTTCCATTTATGCTGCTTTGACAGAATCAATATTATACAGATGAATTGTTTGGCCAAACTACTGTTTCCCTTCCAGCCTCCCTGGGGAGAACACATTTGTGTTAGCTTTTGTACATGAGCACAGGCTTCTGAGAGATTTATTTCATTTATGTAAGAGGGGGGGGAAATGCAAATCATTAATCCACACCGTACCCACCTCTGGCTGGCTGCGTTACAGAAGATAGGATGGAGCTGGGAGGTGAATTTGCACAATCCTGTTCTGTTTGCCTCTCTCTCGGTAACTATTTCAACATTCTCCCTGTGTAGCTGTATAATCGGCACTAAATTTGAGCGGTCACCAATTTTCAACAGAGCAGAGAAATGAGAAGAAGATAGAAAGGCCTGAGCTATGATGGCATCCAGGATCTGTCAGTGCTGTGTATTGCCAGTGCAGACCTCCCTCTTCAAGTGTCTCTTTCTCCTCTGTTGTTTTATGACTTGATCCCAAATCTGCTTCTCTTAAGAAGTGTCTTTCACAAGTGATCCAAGATTTTCTTTGCTATACATAAAATTTTAAATGATGTTTTGGTGAAGCACATTATAAATACTGTAAGGGAAGAATGGTTTGGGTCTATCTCCTTGGAGAGCTTTCTTCAAAGGCACATAAAAACTTTTCCCAAGCAGATGTAGAGCAGACAGAAAAGAAGAACTGTAATTTAAAAAAGCATACAAATCAATCTCTAACAGTTAAATCAGAGCTAGAGGAATAGATTAGGTGTTGTTTTGTTATTTATGTAGCTATTCACACTACCCAAAATGGGACTACAGCATCAATTTAACTGAAGGCTTTATTCACTACCAGTACTGAGCACAATGACTGAGCTCCCACGTTGTTCAGCTTACCATAACTATCACATTCCTGAGAGGAAGAGTTTGCATTGGATCTAGAACAAAGTGGATGCACTGCAATAAATGTTAATATTTAATCACCTGGAGTTTGCAAGCTCTCCAGAACATGCAACGTCAGAAGTTGGAGCCCAGGAGCAGGTCCTCCACTCGCAGTGTGCACACACTGCCCCTCTGATACCAAGGATGAAACCTTAAACTTATCAAAGTCCCTTTGATAAGATGAACCGAGTTAACCTATGAGCTGTTGTCACCAAAAAAAGCATTAAAAAAAGTAAATTGCTTTTTCTGTAATAGCCCCACTTGATATCAAGCTGGACTCAAAGACAAATCAGGGCTTTTCCTGGTTACAAAGAGCAGAAAACCTACTCATCCTAACCACCTAATGTATTTCTAAAGCAATATTTAAGCTGCTTTGTATTTATTTCATCTGGCCTTTCACTCTGCAGGGCTACCAGGTGATGGACAGACATGATCATCCATGGCTGTCTGGGAAAGGTGGATCAGCTGAGGCTGAGCTGGCCTCAGTTTCCAGTGCTGGCATCCACCCAGCCCTCGTCAGCTCTCACCTTCAGAGGAGAAGTGCCACCGAGTCACGGGTCTCATCTGCCAGCACCCCAGCCAAAAATACTGGGCCTGACTTTTGAGGATTTAGAGAAGGAGGGGATGACAGGTGGAAGATGTATTGTTAGAAGGTAGAAGGTATTTTTATAGCATGTCCTTCTCCAAGGAAGCTGTTGAATCAGCTGGGATACATGATGAGATAAAAAAAGAGATTTGAGACACTTGGACAACTACAAGCTAGCGAGGTCTGGGTCATGGTAGGTATCACATTCCTGTCAGGGGACTACCAAAGTCAGAGTAAGATTCAGTGAAAAGGCACGTCTGGAGGAAACTGGCAATGAAGTCTGTGTTTTAAGCTTACTGTCCAGAGACAAGCCACCCCATAGCATGGGACAGAAGCAGTTGCATCCTGAGTTGTTGCTTTTAGGGGATTTAGGCTGTTTTGCCAGTTCTTGTTGAACAAATAGCTGCTGGAGTTTCTTATAGGGCTTTTTCACAAAGATGGTGAAAGTCACAAAATTATTTTATTGTCTCATTTTCCCCTGCAAAGCTCCTCGTTTCTTGCCTTGCCTCTACCAGCCCATGAACGTCTTTCAAGGTCTCAGTGTCTCACCTGACGCACGGCCACAGCTGCTCCTCCTCATCCCTTCTGCTCCATTTGAAAGAATAACGTCAGAAAATGGCTTCTCTTGCAGCATTAGCTCTGGAAACCCACCCTGGCAGGGCAGCTCCTGGGCTGTCTCTCCTGGGAGCCAGTGATTAGCAGGTGTGGCATTAGAGTTGCTTACGTGGGCTCAGCCGCATCAGCTCAGCCCTATTTTTAGCTGAGGCTGAGTTCACTGCCAGGGCTGTGGGGCTCTGCAGAGTGATGGACATGCTAAAGGACACCAGCCCCTGTGGTTTCTTACACATCCCCAAAAGTCATTGAACTGCATGAGCACAAGAAAATGCAGCCTTAGGATCTTGAATTATGGCTCTTGACTCTCCTGCAAAGCCATTGTGCTTTGCCTTAAATAGTACCAGGAGATCTTTGGGTTTGTTTCTCGGCAGGTGGAAGGGCTGTGCCAACCCACCTGAGACTCCTGTGTGCAGCCCGGGTGTCCTCATGCCTGTGTGATGGAGACATTGCTGGACATGATCACTAGCCCAACTAGGATGAGTGCATGCAAGGAGAGTTTGGGAGCTGACAGCATCCAGTGGCAAGAGAGAGTTGGGGTTGTTCAGCCTGGAGAAGAGAAGGCTCCAGGGGGACCTTATAGTGACCTTCCAATGCCCGAAAGGGGCCTATAAGAAAGCAAGGGAAGATCTGTTCACAAGGGTTTGCAGTGATAGGATGAGGGGTAATGATTTTAAGCTAGAAAAAGGTAGATTTAGGTTGGACATTAGGAAAAATTTCTTTAATATAAGGGTGGTTGATCACTGGAACAGATTGCCCAGATGGAGGCCCCATCCCTGGAGACATTCAAGGTCAGGCTTGATGGGGCTCTGAGCAACCTGACCTAGTTAGAGATGTCCCTGCTTATTGTAGGGGGGTTGGACTAGATGGCCTTTAGTGGTCCCTTCCAACCCAAAACATTCTATGAATCTATGATTCTATGACTCTATGATTCTATGATTTTATGATTCTGCATTATGTGTGAATCCATCTGAGGCATATCTTATTTTGGGACTCGCTGCCGCATCTCCTGGGAGCCGAGTAAAAGTTACGCCAACAAACAAGGATCTATTTTAATCACAGCCTTGACAACTGTCCCTCCTCTACAGGGCTTTGAAATGTCACCTTAAAGACAGGGGGCTTGGTACATGCTGTACGGTTTAATGAAAAAGTCACGTGGAGCCTCGTGGATAAAGGTTTGCTGAGTTATACTAGTAAAATTAAACACGAGTCACACTCCAGCTGGATTTTGTGTCATCACATTTATCATACTAAAACTGTTCTTCATGTGATGGTTGTGGAAGGCCAAATTCTGCCTTGGCATAGCCAAACACATGTGCTATCATTGAACCAGGACTCAGGACACCGAGGATGGGTTTGTTTACCTCTGTAGGAATTGCTGCTTCTCAGTGGCAGAGCAAGGTTCTTTAGTACAAGCTGGATGTTCTCCTCTGCAGAACAGATTTTGGTTAGTGTCCTTCACAGTTTTCTGTGGGTACTTCTAAATCTGGACATGCTTAGCCCCATAATTTCCCACAGAAATGGCAAATCTCTCAGTGGGTCTCATTATAGTCTAGATCTACAAGCCTCTGTTGGAAAAACATACTGTATTTAACAGGAAAAATCCCTGATAGAATTATTGGTAGGAAATGTACCATTCAGAGAGTTTTAAAACTACAGCATTTTAAAACTTAAATTCCTCTTGGTGTTCAGCTTTTTTCCTTGAGCTCTTTTCCATTTAACACTTACAGACAGAATTAATTATAAAGGATCCACTTTTACAGCAGGACACAGGCTCAGTCCAAGTAGTTGCTCATATGAGTAAAGCTGCTTGCTTATACCCTTGTTCACAGGAATAGGAAACAAAATATCTTTAACTGAATAGCACTGGCCACCTAATTTTCATTTCTCTGTAGCAAGACTTCACAAAAAGTTGACAACTGCTGAATATCAAAAGAACAATATACGGTAAGAATTAACAACATGTATTTAGCATCTGCTCCCAATAAAGCATTTGGGGAACAGATAACTGGGCATAAAAGGAAGACAGGGACCACATATAAGAATAGCACTTCTTAAGAGCTGATGATAATAGATGCTCTGTCTCCTGTACTAGGATAATGTTCTAGTGTTTTATTGCCATGTTTATTATTTAACCACAGGATGACGCCCAGCCACTGAAAATATTTCACTGAAGTCCTAGCATGTTGCTGAATCCAACAAGGATGTATTTTTAAGGGGAAAAAACCCCACAGAATTGACTTCTCCTCCCTATCTGAAAGGTGTACAAGAAGACCAAGGCCACTGGAGCCGGCGGGACGGGGATGAGGAATGGCTCAATAACCCTCCCCTGTCTCTCTCTGATGAAAAGTGCACTCAGCACACGGTGCTATCAATGCAGGGATTGTAATGCTACTTTCCCTCCCTTCCCCAGGCCTGTCTGCAGCCTTCCTGGCACAGAGCTGCCTTTGCAAGAGCTCCTGCTATTTTTGGTGCCTTTTAACCATCTCGCCGTGTGACCAGCTTGGCCTCCAAATGCCACGGGGGGTACACAGCCAGGGTCTGCTCCAGGAATGCAAAATGGGAGCGCTGGATCAGCCTGGAAGAAGTGGGAAGCCGTGCACAAGGAATTACAAGCCATTACCTTATTACTTGCTTGAAAAAAGGTAGAGAGTTCAGCTAGCCAGAGCTCCCCCCAGCACATGTACGGGAAGGATTTAATGGGAGTGATGCACTGCCAAACTCCTCCTGAGCCAGCACTCCTCTTCCCCAGCCCAGTTTCTCTAACAACAGGGCATTAACTTCCCTTCCCACCAAGCATTACTGCCCAGTCCAGCATTTAGCTCTGAAGCATCCCATGCCCCTGCAAAGGCTGAGCTCCCCTGTGTGCACCCTGAGCTAATTTATATCTGGTGTTTATGCTGGAACATTAATTTGCCTAGCAACTATAGATATTTTTTCCATGCTGGTTTACTATTGTTTATGTGTGCTCACCGTGGCAGTTCTGCTCTGCACAGAGTTTATTAGGGCAGCGTTTTGTTTGGTTTTCCTCCATGCTGGCTCCTCCGTGGCAGCTCAGCCAGGTGCTGGTGCATGTGTGGGAGCAGATGCAAAGGTACAAATGAGCCAGAGAGAAAAATGCCTCTTTTCTCACTTTGCTTCTGCTCCACTTGCAGGTGAGGTCCTGGTCAGCTCACTTTAGGTACCCCCATCAAAGGCACCAGAGACCTTTTCCACGTGCAAGATGCCCACTCTGCACAGCCAACTCTTTGCCCATTGCAGAACTAGAAGAGGTGCTGGGAAATGGTTTGGGACAGAGCTGGTTGGCTTATCCAAAACTGTTGGAGCTCTGCTAATGATTTAGTCACAGAGTTGATCAACACCCCACGCTTGGGAATATCCGTGGCCACCTATGTGCTGTGTGTCAGGACATGCTGGTGTAAAACCAGGCTGCGAGTCCAGGGTAGAGGTTTTGAACCTTTCTGTTCTGGGATTTTGGGTCCAGACTGGGCTGATGAGCAGTCCCCCCTGCAGATATATTTTCTTGGCAAGGCAGTTGCCAGCCCACGTCTCCTCTGCTTGGGGAACGTGAAGCTGCTGGAACATTTCTGTAACTCTTTTTCTTAAGGCTTTTGTTAGACACAGCTTCACAATCATCCTGTCCAAGCTGGGAACATGCATTTGAGAAGATTTTTGGCACTGGAGACAAACTGGCAAAGAGCAGGTTGTATCCACACTCCTAAACTCTCTCACCCCCTGACTGAGTCCAAACTGCCCTGGAGGAAGGTCACCAGCCAAGCTGTGGACTGGGATGCTCTGAAGGGTTGGGATGAAGTCATGGGTGATCCATATTCTGTGCTGCTGATATAATCACAGCAGAACTGCAGGATTTAAAACAATGGCAGATACAGCCCTGATATCTTAAATTCTGTTTCCATATTTTCTGCTTGCTAACTCACAGATTGCTAGATGTCTCCAGTTTTGGTTTAGTGCAGTCTCCAAGCCATTTAAACCCTTCTGAACATCAGAGCAGCTGGATCAGAAACAAGCACCTGGGTCCTTATTTTAGAAAAATACACAAATCAAGCTCTGAGCACCCCTTGTGTGGGGAAAGCATGAATTCGAATTGAGATGGCAACTTTGCAGCTCTGGTGTTTATCTGACCTTACATCTGCCACGCTGCAGAGGCTGGTGTAGCTTCCGTCCTCTATGTGGTGTAATCCAGCCAGCACAAGGACAACAAGGGAGGCTCTTCTGCTCTTCCCAAAAACGTTGTGCTTCCCAATGGAAGAGGGACTGTGACTGTGGCAAACACAGAGACCACAGCCCACACACTGATGCTTTTTTTATATCACACGCGATCACAGAGTAATCCAAAAGTGTTTTCAGCTCCAGCTGTGCCAGTCCTTTGCCCCACTCTGCGTCTCTGCATCCTGGCACAGCATCTCTTCTGGATCAGACATTTAGACAGATGAGAGCAACAGGAAAATTTCAGGACATGAAGAAATCTTTACATCTTTTTGTTTGTTTTAATAGGAGATCGCAAAGCCACGTAAATATGTATTTTTCTTTAAATCAGAAAATATTTGTATATACACATACATATATTTATTTATACACAAGCATCTCTTCTTCATGCAGAAACAAGTTGCTTCTAAGTTCTCCATCCTACTTGGCCTGTAATTTCTCCTGAAAAAGCCACAGCAGCAATCCAAGCTCTAGTTTTGTTGACAGAGGGATCCACACTGATCCCATCCCCTCCACTAATCCACTAGGCATGGGGCTGCCACTCTGCTATCCCATAGCTCGTACCTGCTCCCCAGCAAAACCTCCCATTGCAGGAGAAAGGTCCTTCCTAAGATCTCTAAGCAAAGGTGACCACAGAGGTTTTCTGTTCTCCACCTTGCCTGAAGCACTGGTGCTGGGGTAGGGCAGGATGCCTGGGCTGAAGGAGATGGAGTCCCAGTTTCCACCAGCCAGGGTCGAGGTGTTTTCCCCGATACCACCAGCTGGGCATACTGGTTTGGCTGGATTTTCATGTTCTTTTAGGTATCACAGGTTACCTTCCAGCAGCAGCCATGAGTGGGCTGATCTGCCCTGGGAAGTGAGTGGGAGGGAACATGTAGTACTTTGCTTCTCTGCACAAACTCCTATGACCACCCCAGTGCTGGTACCCAGGACCTTGTGGTGCCTAAGGTAAGTACAGGTCTTGCTCCTGTGAATTCAAGCTCATGAACTACTTCTCTACCTCCCTGTCCCCAGGCTCGGGGAGCTAGTGGGGTTGAATGGAGCATACTTACCAGAAAAACACTTTTCCTGCATTGTTTTACATGCAGGGAAACCTAAACCCTTGGTTGCATCTATTTAGAATCATTTAGGTTGAAAAAGACCTTTAAGATCACCAAGTCCAACTGTTAGATGTGTTGACTCAAAGCCGTGATGTGCTCTAATTCAAATGTCACTGTGGCAGTAACTTTACACCGGGTGACCGAGGCCATGAGTCTCATGACTATTGTCATATTTTTGGAGCTGTGCTTAGCCCAGAGATAAGGCTTCCCTTTGCAGTTTCCTTCCTCTGCCAAGATTATGGTCATGTGTGCATGGTGTTCCACCCTGGAATGCATCACCTTCTTGGAGGACCCTACAAGTGGGGATGGAGCAGCTCCCAGGCTGCTGAGGTTGGCAGGGTCCCTTCTGTTTTGAGAAGGGTGGTTCTTCCCTGTTTGGGGACCTTGTCCCTAAATGGTCACCTCCAGGCCATGAGACCATCGTGCATCCCTGGTGCTTTTGGTTCAGAAGTCATTCTGTGGATGGTGGGCTGGTATCTATCACTTTGAATTATTTTAAAACAACATAGGAAGCTCTTGTCCTTTCTCTGTATCACTAACAAGGAAAAGTTGAGCTCTTCTTTTCAGGTTTGTGTTGAGTTTAAAATAAACCTGAAGTTTAGGAAGTGTCCAGCCATGGAAGTGCTGGCAGAATGGACTTGGAAGGGAGTTTTACTGAATTGTTAAGGTCTTAAGATACCCCTAGAGACACCTGCAAATGGACTTGGCAAGATTTTGTTCTGCTTTTATTGGATCAATATCAGTAAGCTCTTCAGGTACTTGCCTGAATATATTTTTTCAATTCTTATTTGCTGTGAAAGACTCGACTGCCTGTGACCAGAAAGATGCTTTCATCTCACTTGGGGGCAGATGGGCCCTTTGAGAATCCCATCAGCCTCGGATGCTGGTGGTCTGTAATGTGTGCTGGTTCCTCCAAGTGCAGATGGACCCATCCCATTTGCTCTAAGAGTGCTTTACGTCATCCTGAAGTATTTTAAGCCCAGGTCATTGTAAAGTGGCTTTTGTATTAAGGAGTATCAGGCCCAGAGATTTCATAACTCCACTTATTGCAACCCTCATAATCAGCTTGAAGTCTCTAATTAGCTGCAGTAATGACTCAGCCCTGTAGACAAAGCTTGAAGGTGAAGGGTGACACGCTAGAGTTGCTCTCTTATCTGGGAGAGGGCAAGATGTATTGTGTCTTTTTTTTTTGTAGGAGAGCAGAGCAGCTAAGAAATTTACCCTCTCCCCAGGTTTCATTAAAGGCTTTAAAAAGCCATTTGATATGTTCAAAAGCCATATCCACCTCTCTTCCCGTCAGATCAGGAGTCTCTAAATCAACTTTAAAAGATCCAATTTCCAAGAGCCTGGGTTTTCTGGAGGCCACCTGTTGGCATCACCTTTTGGGACACGCCAGGTGAGATCTCTGCTTGTGGTTTTCCCTGGGGAATTGCGGTGCCCGGTGCCCAGTTGGTGATCCACTCTCTGCGTGGCTGAATCCAGCTCCAGCGTTGTCCACAAAGAATTGGCCTGGGAAGGAAAAGATGTCCACCCTGGGTAAATTTAATTAAATCCTGACAAGCAAAAGAAGGAAATTCTTGATGAAGGAGGCTATGAAATTCAAAGGGAAGGCTGCTTTGCCAGCTCTTGTTGAGTGAATAGCTGCTGGAGTTTCTAGAGTCCCCAGAAATGGCTGTAATTGGCTTTCCAACAGCTTCTACTGATGGTTTTGCAGAAGTGTCTTGTTAAAGTTTATGGGAGCTTCCAATCTTCTGGGCCTCTAAAAAAAGCAAAAGCTACTCTGCATCTTCAGCTGAATTCATGAGCAGATCTCATCAAACTTCTGTGTCTAGGAAAAAAAAGTCCTGTGCTTATTTCCTGACAAGCTGTGTGGATTTGTGTCCCCACCTCCCAGCTGTTCAGGTGAAATCTCCTGTCCCACAGGGACGCAACCAACACATGGTGATCAGGATGCTTGGAGAGACCCAAGAAGCTGATAAAGTACAACACAACCCTTGAGGTGTTGGTCGTTTGGGTATTAAACATCTTAATGCCCGTTGTAAGGTCCTCTGGTGCTGGGCTCTACTCTGAGTAGGTAAAAAAAGGTCTGTAGCAGCAAAGATCATAAAATCATAGAATGTATTGGGTTGGAAGGGACCCCTAAAGGTCATCTAGTCCAACCCCCAAAGATGTTGCTGTGCTCAGCCCCGTAGTGCAGACATTGCAGCGTTGGTCCTGCAGCACCATGTAAACACCCACATGGGACTATGAGGGGCTGCGGGGGCTTGTGTGGGCTGCATGCTCTCAATTCCCATAAATAACATGAATGCTGTAATAATTGCAGTCCCCATGGGAGACCCCTAAAAGAGGAACTCTGGTCAAAAGGAGCATGGGGTGGAGCTCCAGCAGTCCCGCAGGTTGCTTGAACCAGCTCTTGCTTTGCCATGTTGGCTTTTGGGACCTCTCTCCCTTGGAGACAAGTTCTCCAAAGGATCTAGGCACGTGGATCCTTTCAGGCTAGGAGACTGCAGCACCCTGCTGTGCTCCCAGGTGATCACAACCAGCAAAGGGTGAGCCACCCATGAGCAGGAAGCTGGTGGCTGTGACAAGGCAGGGTGGGGGCTCTGCAGATGGAAGTAGGGCTTGACCACGCCATGCAGCTGCTGGAGCAGGGCCATATTTGCATTGCCACTGGGACAGAGGGCAAGGAGGACAAGCTGGCACCTCCGCTAGGCTGGGCAGAGGTGCCACCAACCAAGGAGCTGGTGGGATGTGGAGCACGTCTTGGAGCTCCAGGCTTGGCAGGAACAGCGTCGAGCAAAAATGGCATGTCCCCTGGAGAGACAGCACCTGCCAGCTTAATCTCTTACACGGCCATGTGGCTTTCTGGTGTTGATTTTTTCAGCCTATTTCCCTTTAAATTAAATAATGCCTTTTTTTTTTTTTTAAAGTCCCTAACTTCCTGAAGGGGCAGAATAGCAAGCATGTGATGTCCATGCATGGACAGGCGACACCAAAGGTCAGGCTAGCTTGGTCATACGATGCATATAGCCCATATAGAGCACTTTCAAGATGCTGCCTGACCCAGCACCGGGTCAAATCTGTGCATCTGACAAAGACACCAGCATTGCTCCCTCTCAGCTAACACAGGAACGTGGCCCAGCACATTCCCCATTGCAGCAAATCAACTTGCTACTTTCTTTACTTGAGGCTTCCAGCTGGCAACCCCACAATCCCTGCAGCTTGCCCTTCCTGATGAAGCTGTTCCCAAGCTTTTTTTAGTGAAAGCTGCAGGATTTGGCTCCTCTGTGCAATCTGCATTCAGTGAGAGCCCTTGCAGGCTGATCTTGGTGGCATGTGAGGTCGTTTCCCACAGCTACGGTTAAAGCTGAGGGACCCAAGAGGGAGAAGCTGCCTGTGTTGTAGAGCTAGTCCTCTACTGATATAGCCAAGCTCCTGTAAAAGCCTCTGCACTCAAGCAGAGAACATTTATTGCCCTTGATAAGCTTGTAAAACATTTCTGACTGTTTCTGGACTTCTCTGTCAAAGTCATGTAGTAGAAGATTAAACTCGCTCGTGTTTCACCTCGTAGCTTAAGGAAATGAGGGCAAAAAAAAAGGGGAAAGTGTTCCCGGACAGATCAGGTGTGGCTGAGGTGGAAAGCCTGGCTTTGAAGCACCTGCTTTCTTATGATCAGGACCCAGTAACAGAATAGGAAATGCTGTTGTCTTTTAGCAGCTGCTGATGGGGCAAAATACAACTCTTGGAGCACATCACATTATATGCTCCCAGTAATAAGTAAGCTTAGCCCAAGGTGGTGTAGACACCCCAGCTCCTTGTGTCCTTCAGTAGCTGGGGCCCTCTCTGCTGTCTGGATGAGGTTGCTCGCTCAGGCTGCTCACCAGCCCCATCTTGTCCAGAAGTCACACATTCATAGACCTGGTTTCCTATCCTGCCCTCTATTTCTGAGGTGCTGAGTGATGATCCTTAGGAATCACTCATTGTACTTCCCTTCACAAGTGGCTTTTGGGGGGCAAGGAATACCTTTTCTGGGCTTGTTATGAGCCTTCCCCAGTAGGAACCTGATCAGGATTGAAAATCGTAGGACTCCCCATGAGAATGTACCTGAGACAGAAAGGTCTGGCTTTGTGTTTGTGATGTTTCAATCTTCATGGCTACAGTCAAAGCACAATTTCACTATTGGGTAAAAGCTTAGCCAGGACCTCAGGATTTAGCACTGGTTGATAACCCTGCAAATACAGCCTCTGTAAGGACTTCCTTGTGGACATCCATTCTGGAATTTGGTTGATGGAGGTGTGGATGGCTTCAGAGAGGCCTCTTGCAATGCTTCATACAAGCTGCCAGATCTGCCTGAGACAGGCTTCATTCAACAAGGAGAACGCAGACTGGAGCACAAACCTAATCTGTGCCTGGCTGAGTTTTACTGCCTCTTACTCACATGCTACGTTAGGCAGCAAATCATGCAGGAGTGCTGTGGAAAACCAAAATACATGTGCACCAGGGCTGTCGACTTCTGCCAAAGAAAACATCGCTGTGCAGTAAATGATTAATGGGAAAAATATTGCACTGCTCCAACCTGAACCTCCTCCAGCAGTGCTGATGCCCTCGCAGGACACGATGCTGCTCAGCAAACAGAGAGCAGACATCATCCCCCCCTTCCTACCCAGCATGCAGGAAGCCCAGCCAAGCCTTGGAGTCACTATTTCTGATCAAGGAATGGAAAATCCCTTCTCTGGGCAAGTGCCATCATGTTTTCTCAAGATATTTCAAGGTGCAACCATGGCTCGGTCTCATGCATTTTTCCTGGAGACCTCCTGTATGGCCTTGGTTTGGAGAAGAGACTCCCTCTGTGGCATGAGGCTGCTTGTTGGCCCCTCTGTGGTCCTTTTCTTTGCCAATGCTGTGTCCTACAGACAATGCCTGGCCCAGCGGGATGGACCATGATTGTCATCAGGAAGCCACCAGGACCTCACCAAAGGCATGGGTTGTATGCCAGTAAGCATCTCCTTCAAAATGGCTGAAAAACAGTAAACATGATTTATGATCAACAGACAGATTTATCATCCAATAGATTTAGTGTCCAACATTTAAAGAACACTACTGCAGGCAAATTTTAACCCCCTCTGCCTTGAGCTAGGGTGGAAAGGATGACAGCCGATCATCCAAGATGATTTGTGCTGCCACCAGCAAAGCCTGAGGAGCTGTGACATGTCCAAACGCACCTATGACTCCACCTTTGCCACCAAAATGAGATTATGGTAGCAATATGCAGTGCTGTGCGTGCCAGAAATAAATTGTTTTCTGACATTTCATCTGGCTTCTCCATGACTATTTAGTACCATGAAGAAAACCTTTTAGCAGGGATTTCAGCTGAAGTCTTTCATCCCTCTGTAACTAAGGAAGGGAAGCAAAGGCGACCTTAATTAAAAGGATTTACGAAGTGCTCTTTCTAGGGGGAGTCTGTGAAACAGGATTGTTTCAGAGGAGATGGAGCAGGGAAGTCTGGCATGGAGCAGGCAAGAACTAAAAGGATGAATCCCACCCATTTCCACTGGAGAAGGGGTAAAAGAGCAGGGCAGGCTTTGAGGGGAGTCACTGTCCTACCACTAAAACCCTCATAAGCATGTCCCAAGGCCTCTGGGGAGCTTGCCTGGCAGTGGAACACTTGGCCATAAGTGCAAGGCATGGAAGAGATGAGAAACATGCCCATTGGTAGCAATAAATACCTGATCTGGTCCTTTCTATTATAGACTTCATTTTCAGAGAATGCACCTAAAATGAGCAGATCTCAAATTAAAACAAAAGTCAATGATAACAATCCTATTAATTGAATTGGGTTAACAGCTGGCTTATTTTCCTTTCCTCCTTAAATACAAACACCTGAAGGGACATTGGGGATCCAGAGGGACCACACAATCTTTGCAGAGTTCTCCCAGGGACAGGACATCCTCTCTGAGCCGTGGTTCCAGGCTTGAGGCTGTCCTGACTTTTGGTCCAGTAAGAGCCTGCCAAATCTCTACTAGGATGCATCATTCTTCCTCTGTGAAATTACTGCAACGTGACCTCACAAAGGTGATATTTACACCATGTGTTATGTTTATGAGAAGCAGCTGTGGAGAGGCATTAGGCTGTTTGGAAGTCTCATGTTGCCGATGAAGTTTTGGGATGCAGCAGCTTCTGTCATGTCTTTCTGCTGGATCTTTCCAGTTCTGTCACCCCAACCTGCAGCCCTCTAGTACAAAGCAAACCAATGGGTCCAGGGTTTCTCTGCTTACTCCCCAAAGGCAGCACTGAGGACATGGTACAGCTGAAAACCTGGAGCTCGACAACCCTCAACAACCCCAAAGGGCTGCTTGATCCCCAGGTGCTTGGCAGCATCACCATCATGAGATATGCTTCCTTCAGTTGAAGAACCACAAGGGCCCAGAAAAGATCAGTTGGCCTGTTATATGCTTGAGAACCGGTGATACTTGGTTCCTTACCCCAGTAGTGATGTATATAATCCTGCACATGCCAGGGAAGGAGGCTGGAGATCTGTCAGTAAGGTATTGGCTTGGCACAACCATTGAAAAAAATAAAATGCAAATGGATCTATTTCACACCTTTCAGGGGGAAAAAGGGTCACCTGGACACACTTCAGTTGGTCTTCTGGTTGGTTTTGCAGCATTGCAGGACTAGAAGCTGACTGAAGAGCACTGTTCCCTCTCTGGGACAAACTCCCTCGTGCTGCTGCAACACAGGCTGGGGAGCACAGGCTTCATTTTCCTTCAGAAACCAGCTGCTTGGGCAACCATGAAAAAAAAAAATAAATTAATGTGATGATTTGGAAAAAAAAGGTCACCTCTCTGTATGGGGCATTTGGTAGGAAGTCAGATGTGCCCAGGGCAGTCTCCAGCATGCTGGAGGGCAGGGCTTGGTGTCAAGCCATGCGGGTAGGTCCTTCCCATGTACTTCTTTTCCTTCTTCACCTTGAGGATTATGGTCTGTGTTATGAAACCCAGCAGCAGTGAGAAGGAAGCTCAGATTTTATTTTGGTTTGCTTTGTTTTCCTCTCTAAACTTGACAGTGCGTGGTTAATAGGAATTAGGGACGGAAGAAAGAGATACAGAGGTGGTTGTGAAGAAAGTATACAGCCAAATTCTTTTTATTATGATGGCTGGGGATAGGAGATGGACATTTATAGCATAGATAAATTTACTGTGCTTAAATTTTTCTATAACTAAGGATTATCCTTCATTTTCACCTTAAGCCTTTGCTTTTGTCGAATTCAGTAAGAATATTGTGGATTCCCTTTTCATTCAGATTAAATTCACCTACTTAAATTAAACTTACCTTTAAACTAAACACTAAAATTCTGTGAATCTCACTGCATGAAGCATAAACTCCTGCATTTAGCCATATATCCCTTAACTACTTGAAAGCTACTTGAAACTACTTGAAATTCTCTGTTGTCATAATCTGGGATTTTGTATTGAAGCATGTCAGTGGTTTCAGTATCTCCCACATGAACGAGAGGAGGAGGTATTCAGAGAGAAGATCAGACAACTCCAGTCCTAGACATGGTCCAGCAGGAAGCCCAGCAAAGGCGAATGTCATAGCAGAGATGGAGACAGAGCCAGGCTCCTCTCAGAGCACAGGGGAAGGACATGGGGCAATGGGCACGGGGTGGGAGATGAGAAATGCCAGTTGAGTATTAGGAAAAAATGTGTTCTTTGTGAGAGTGATCCAACATTGGAGTCCAGCAAGGCTGTGGGATCTCTGTCCTGACAGATGCAAACCTTGGCCCTGAGCAGCATGATCTAGTAGAGGTTGGAGTAGGGACCTCCAGAGGTCCCTGCTGGCCTCTGTTCTGCAGCCTCATCAGGGAAAACCCATGGTCCATTGGTGGAGAAACTGGAGAAGTTATAATCACTCCTTTAGTCTTGCTCTTAACCAGCATGGGGTTTTTTATATATTGCTAGGTTCACCATGCCCCAGTACACATCCATTCTTTCTAGAAAAACCTAATTACTTGCCAGTCAAACACTTCTTCATGCTCTGTTTGGCCAGGTGGAGCAAAAGAGGACTCGGTAACCCTCTCTCTCCCCTTGCCTCTGGCTGCTGGTTGGTCACCATAATCCTCCTGAGATGTTTCACCAAACTCGCAGGAGAGTCACCAGCAGGACCAGTCCTAGTCCTCTGGGCTAGGACTTTAATCAAAGTTTCTGTGCTGACCTGATTAAACCAATGAGCCCAAACGCGGCTCTGGATTGTTCATCATTAGAAAGGACAAACTGTAGGTTTTAACAATGGGCTACCTGGGCTGATAAAATCACTCATTATGTAGGGGACCTGTGAGGCTACTGTGACTACACAGACACCGTTGCGTTGGCCCACACAGCCTTGGGCTGGGTCAGGCCACCCAGGGCTTCAGGATGAGCTGTGCTTTGTAGCACAGCTATGTAACTTCCTATCCTGGACAATTGCTGAGGTTTGTTCTCTTTGCTATACCTCCTGTGCCCCTGGAGTGGGTCTGCTGGTGTAGAGGGAGAAGCTACAGCCATTAAGTGTGGACTCAGGGCGAGGAGGTTGCTGCCTCCTCTGCTACTCCCCATCCTGGTTCTTGAAGGGACCATGACATCTCTGTTTTGCTTCCCTGTTGCATCTCTCTCACCGGCATGGAAATACCAATAGCTCAGTCTTAGTGCCTCTGTGGCAGAGCCTCCTTGCCCTCCTGACTTCACCTACAACCCCAGAGCAGGATGTTTGGATGTCAGCATGCCCAGCCAACTTCAACATGGCAGCTATGGATCATCAGAGAGACTCATCATCCAGTGGCTCAGACCCTTCTCTTGCAGACATAAAGCATTACTATCACCTCCAGACCCACATCAGCTCCTGCAGCACCAGCATCACTTCTCCATGCCAAGGTCTAAGACGCCCTTGGTTGCAGAGGACTGCCTGATTGCAGGTGCAGACCCCAGGTGGTGGGTGAGGCTGGCATGACACTGGGAGGCTCTCCCCACCTGGGATCTCTGGGTGGGCACAGAGATGTCCAACCACAACCACCTTGTCTGAGCTAGGTCCTGGGTCCAGCCTTGAATGCGTGGAAGAATACGTGGAAGGTTCTCACCCTGCCATGGCTGTGACAAGCTGTTTTCCTCCCATCTCTCTAGCACTTGGCTTCCAGCCCTGAAAGGAAGAGTATCGTGCCAAGAATTTCTACGGCTGTGTCCAACAGAGCGAGCTGACACCTGACTTGCCCTTAATTACAGCAGTGGGAATAGGCCATGGGGCAAATGTGAAAGGGTGACGACCGGGTGATAAGGACAAGGCCCATCTGCTGTTTGCAGTAAGGGCTTGTCCCAAGGACTTTATTTCCTATGAAAAGTCAGCAGAAAGGCTTCCAGTGTTCGGAGAAGCAGCTCATGGGACAGGGCATATAGAAAACTTGCCTTCCTCTCTGCCACACCAACATCTCCAGATCAGAGGGGGCTTCATTATTCCAAAGGAAGCCCCCTCAGAGCCTTCCCTCAGGAGGAACGTGAGCGCTGTTTGCATACTGACGTGCCATAAGGCGCCGGGCGATGCAAAATTACTGGAAGAAGGCAGCTAAAAATAGACGCTGAATTATTCCAGAGCTTTTGTCCAGCCTATTTGTGGACAAAATAACACCCATTACCTTGTGACCCATAAGCAGCTCCAGACATTCCCACCACCACCGGACCTCCTCCAAATCAGGAGACCCTGCCCTTGCTGCCTCGGTTGTGTTCCTAGTTTGCTATGTTATAAAAACACTATTTAAGAGAGCTTGAGTGCGAGCACCAGAAACCTCCAGAAGGTCCTTGCTGAGGTTGTTAATGGGATTTTTAGGTGCAACTGGGCTTGTTTCTGACCCACCTACTTTCAGCTGTTGTCCCAAAGATGTACTGTGTGTCCTTGCTTTAAACATGTAAAAGAGAGGGAGAAAGCCATTGAATTTAAAAAAAAAAAAAAATTAATTGATTTTTTTTTTAAATTAAAAGGAAAAACCCACACAACAATCAGCTGAAGCAGCTCAACAGTTTGCCCAGGCTGCTCAGCCCCATTTACAAGGGTCTTCCTGCCCACACAGCTCCACCTGGTTCCATGCTGGAGCAGCCTCATGCTGCTGGCCATTGATATAGGCAAATCTGCATATATTTAAAATAGATAAATCTATACAATATATAGACAATATAATTATATGGTAATATACATATTTATATGCTAAATACATTAATACATGTTTGTATAAAAACATATATATACCCATCCTTGGGGATCCATGTCTGTAGCATGGGGATCTATGTCTGCTTTGCTGGATGCCTGGACATATCTCCTAGGATTATATGTATATAATATAAATATATAAACACATATTTAATAATATAAATATACATATATAAACACATATTAAATAATATAAGTATACACATATAAAGTCTTGGATTTATGGATGTATACTTATGTAATGTTTATATAATAGATAAATATATTTATATAATATAGAAAATATACAACATATGAAATATTATCTATGTTTTTATATACACACACATACATATCACATATCCAGGAATATTAAACAGTGTTTTTACTCAGTGCAAGACCCAGGGGCAACAAAACTGGGAGTGGGTCGCTTCAGAGGAAGGGTGGACCTATAAAATTAGGAAAAACATTGAATGTTGCAACCTTCGCCCCTGTTTTCCTGGTCTCGGGTGCACACCAGGCCCTGCCAGGGCAGCCAGGACTTTCTCTCAGTAGAGCCAAGCCCTCAGGCTGTTCCTGCTCTACCCTTAAGCCACAAATCAGGCTCAAGCCTTGCTCTGAAATGGCCTCGGGGAGGGGGGGGGTGGTGGTTCAGGGGAAGCAAGACTTGGGTGTGATGGGGAAGGGGTCTCCTCCTGCCCTGCCCAGTGGGGCTGGGGATCCTGCTTCACCTTGCAGGGATAAAGACAAACCCTGTTGGGACATCATTGTTCAGCTTAACAGAGAAATGGCCATAAAGCATCTGCATTATTAATTCTATTATTTGGAGAACAAAGCAAAAAGAGAAAAGTGTTTTTTCCTATCATTCCTGTCAGTAAATTAAAATGTTCACACCTTGGCTTTCCAAGCACCTCCTGGCCATGTTTTCCCTGGCATTTGCACTGTGTCTTTTTCCCCATAAACACCCTGATTTCCATTATCTGCTGATTCTGCTCAGCGCAGGAGAGTCAGTTAATTGGCAATAAATGAAGTGGCTGAAAACCAGAAAGAGGATAGAGGGAAAATAAATATCCTCAGTGGGAAACTTAATAGGGAGAGCTAAGGAAGAAACAATGAGAGGGAGCTGAAGGGATGATCCTGGGTACCCAGAAGGGCTTTTTCCCCTCCCTTTGCCACCACCCGCTTGCATGTCAGAAGCAGGACCATCTTGAAGGCAACAGTCCAGCCAAAAACTGCCAGCACTGAGCCAAAAGCGGGATAGGGAGAAGGGCTGGAGGATGAGGAGGATGAGACCAGCTCTTTTGGCACCATCTCACATTGGCGTCAGTTTCTTGGGTGATGAAACCAAAGGAAATCACTGTTGCTCCATTTATTTACTTTATTTATGAGGCGTACTTACGACGCATCTCATTTATGAGGCATAAAAACCTGGTGGCAATTTGGGTTTGGTGCCTTTTCCCCCCCTTTTCCCACTTACTCTTACATTTGCAATGCGGCCCAGCCCAATGTCCCTGGGTGAGATGGTGACATCAGGACCTGGGGGACCAAAAGCTTATTTTTCATTCAGTTTGTTTCAACCTCCTGTTTCTGGTGTTTCTATGGCTACTTAACCCGAAATGTCGCCACAGACAGACAGGCTGCCAGCACCTTGCTCCTGGCGCGTCCCCGGGTGGTGTTTTTGGGAGTGGTGGCATCAGGAGGCTGTAGGCATCAGCTTGCACATGTCCTGTGAGAAAAACATCTCTCTCATTTTAGTCTAGCTCTTGGGCAATTAAGTTTTTTCAAATAAAGGCAGGGATGTGTGCTGCAAGGCCTCTCCCTGACCCGTCCACCATCCAGCTGACATCCACCAAAGGAGTCAGGTGGAATTTCTGGGAGTGGACAGACAGACCTTATCAGCCTCAACAGCTTTATTTCCTTCAGCTTCCTAAAAAGACACTGCTAGAGCTCTGCAGTTTTACCCAAATGGTTTTGGATGGGTTGATTCTGGTTACCTCCATCCTAAGCGATGTGAGGCCTTGAGCAACCTGGTCTAGTGGGAGGTGTCCCTGCCATGGCAGGGGGGTTGGAACTAGATGATCTTTGAGGTCCCTTCCAACCCAAACCATTCTATGATTCTATGATTGCCATCATCAGTGCTCAGTCCTGATTCTTCCCTTCCTTCCATGAAGCTCGGTAAAAGGGAAGGTTCTCTCTCGGTTGCATGGCAGTGAGACAGGTCACTAGAGATAGTTTTATGGCAAGCAAACAGAAAATTATCCTTGTTTATTACCCTATAAGTTATGCCTGTAATTATCCTGTAAAAATCCTGTGAAAATTTGTTTCAGTACTAAAAAATAAAAGGGTGCTGCCATTTACCTGTGAGGTGCTGGGAGTATTTACGATGGGCAGGGGCACAGGATTTTCTGTCATAATTGGGTGTTGACAACTTAGGGGGGGAAGACCAGACACTGCTGGGAAGTGTGTGCAAGCAAAAACGGGGAAAATATTAAACCATGAGGGAAATTACAGTTGAGTTCAGAAGTGGTGCTTTGCCTCCAGCACCTCCTTACTTGCTAAAGATGCTCCACTCTTGTGAGGGACCTTCCTGGCATTAAATGCTGCAGGGCATCCAGGACTGAAAGGCGTTTCAGCTATGGGTGAAGGTGCTTAAATTTATGATGAACTTGATAAATCACAAATATTCATCTTGCACTGAATTTTCTTCAATCTTGGCTTCAGGCCCTATTTTTCAAAGCTCTCACCCTTGAACCATGGATGTCATCCACAAGGACCTGGACAAGCTTGAGAACTGGGCCCATGTGAACCTCATGAGACACAATAAGGCCAAGTGTAAGGTTCTGCACCTGGGTTGGGGCAACCACCCAAATCAATACAAGCTGGGGGGCTGAAGGGGTTGAGAGAAGCCCTGTGGAGGACTTGGAGGTACTGGTGGATGAAAAACCAGACATAAGGTGGTAATGTGCACTCAAAGACTAAACATATCCTGGGCTGCATCAAAAGAAGTGTGGCCAGCAGGCCAGGGAAGTGACTCTGCCACTCTACTCTGCTTTGGTGAGACTCCACCTGGAGTCCTGTGTCCAGTTCTGGAGTCCTCAGCTCAGGAAAGCCATTGACGCGTTGGGGATTGGTTGAGAGAAGAGCCACAGAAATGCTCAGAGGAATGGAACATCTGTGCTACGAGGACAAGCTGAGAGAGGTGGGGTTGCTGAGCCTAGAGAAATGTGGCTTTGAGGAGACCTTACTGTGGCCTTTCAATACTCAACAGGGGAAAGTTAGAAAAATGGGGACAGGGTGATGGCTTTAAACTAAAAGAAGGTAGATGTAGACTGGATACAAGTAAGAAATTTTGTATGATGAGGGTGGTGAGACCCCGGCCCACGTTACCCAGAGAGGTGGTCGATGTCCCGTCCCTGGAAACACTCAAGGTCAGGTTGGGCGGGGCTCTGAGCAACCTGCTCTAGTTGATGTCCCCGCTCACCGCAGGGGGCTGGACTCAGCGACCTTCAAAGGCCCCTTCCGACACCAAACATTGCGTGATTCCATTACTAATCTCCCACCCCCTGCCTGAGGCTCCCTTTGCCCCCATCCTACCCGTGCGCGCTCCCGCTCCGCGAGCCACCATC
>VYZX01029379.1:244194-269844 GCA_013401335.1 Brachypteracias leptosomus | reverse complement strand
GACTGCTCGGCTGAGGGGCCAGCGCGGCGGGCGGGCTGCTCCCAACGGGGCCGGGGCCGCCGTCTCTCCCTCTTCCCCGCCGCAGCCGCCGCCTCCTCGCAGCTCCTCGCCCGCCGGCGGCCAGGCTCCGGGGAGAGGCTGCCTGCCTTCCCAGCCCTCCCCTCCCCTGCCCGGGGCAGCCTCAAAACACCACAAACTATTCCCTCTATATTTATAAGAGCAAAGTATTTATTTTATTAGAGAGCGAAAATGTCGTCTTTTGCGACAGGTAAGCTGACGCGCTTTGTAATTGTTATTTTTTTTTTGACTCTTCAGCTCTATAGACATAGATCTCTGCTTTTTTTTTTTTTTCTCCTTCTCCTCCCAGCAGCGGTCGGCGCAGCCCGAGTGGTGCGAGGGCTTCCTCGCAGCGTTACTCGTTACTCGGCGGCGGGGCCTCGGCTGATGCCCCCCGGCTCCGGTGGCTCCCCTCGGTGAGCGCGGGGCTCCCGTTGGGTGCCGCGCACGGAGGGACCGGGCGGTTGTAGCGGTGGGGCTTCCACCCACCGCCGGTGCTCGGGCAGGGTCTGGGGTGGGCAGGGAGATCATCAGGCACAAATCTGGCTTTTAAAGTTGGGGGAGGAAGAGCAGTGAGGTCGAACGTCCTCACTTTTTTTTTTTTTTGGAGGCTTGCCTGTATTTTGGCGTTTTTTGATCCCCCTTGGCTCTGGTGCTCTCCTTTACTCTCTGCATGTGTGAGCCTGTGTGTACGTGGTCAGAGTTTCAGATTCCTTTATTGCGAAATGGGGTAGCAGCCCACAAGAGGTCATTTTGGGAGGAAAAATGACTTTGGTGCATTGCTGTGGCAGTTTTCTTTCCCTCCTTTACGATATTCCTAATGGTGTGTGTGTGCTTTCTGTAATGAAATACATGCCCATAGGTTTCCTTAGTAAAAATCCATACAGGCCTACCAACAAATGTGGTGCTGCCTGTGGAAAGAACATGAGGAGGTATTTTGCTACATGAACTTGAACGTTGCAGGCAACCAAGGCCCTTCGTGGGCTTTGGGAAATTGCTGTCACTCAGTGCATGTCTAGGACTGTACAACACTTGCGGTGTAGAAGCATCAACTGTCTGAAAATGTCCTGGGGCACCTGAGCAAAATGCAAAGGGCTGAAGGGGGAAGAGTTACAGCCACATTGCTCTGAAAGTTTTCAAGATAAGCCCCTTCTTGCTATGAATTACATTATGGAAATACATTCTGAATTGTTCTTTTTAAATGGAATTGGCTTATCTCAGCCTACTGCTCAAGGTAGCCATCTTGCAGGCAACTGATAGTATTTATGAAGCTGAAAGCTGGAGGAGCCTATGTAAAGATCATAGCCGGGTTTTAAAATATTAGCAAAGACTTGACAATCCTAAAAGCTTCTAAAAAAGTACCCGCCATTTAAGTACGCGTTTACCAAGCCAACAGTACTAAAACATGTTGCCGATGTCAAGTGATATTTTTAGCATGAGATCAGCTGCTAGACTGAGAAATCCAGCTGTGTCTGACCATAACACCTAAACTCTTGGTGCACGCAGCTGGCAAAAGCAGCTTCCAAGGTTGTAAACTTCTGAGTTAGCTCAGGATAACTAAGGATAGCTCATCTGTTAAGGAGAGATAGCAAGCCTGTAGGTTTCACTTCACCGACATACATTGACAAACGTTGCCTCTAGTAGTAGAAAAAGAAAAACATTCCTAAAGGCTGAGTGGGTATGTTCAGTTCTGAAAATCAAATGAAGGAATATGTATTAGCATTGCGCTTCATAGCATATTTAAAGAGACTTAGATCCTCATCAGGGTTAAAAATTTCCTTGAACTTTCAGCAGAATTGTTGGAAGTTAAGGCATTCACTCTGTACCCTCAGCACAGAGTTCAAGGATTTAAATTTAATATTCAGCTGCATGTTTTAACTTACTGGCCATCCTTCTTGATTTTTATGCAAGTAGTCTGCTTCCAAGGAGGCCAAAATAATTTTCTGCTCTAGGTCTTTCTGTGTACTTACTTGAATTGCAGAAGTAATTACAAGTCATAACCCTCAGCCCCAAAGATTCCCAATTTTTTCATGAGAGAGGGGACTTCTTGCTTGGCTTGTCCCATGACTCCCTCCTGTGCTGGGTCCTTGTATGCTGAGTACCAAGACAATGAAGTTCTCTCCTGAGTGAATTAATGAACAAAACTAATCAATCTTAACACACGTTCTCTGCTGTTAATAAAGAAGAAGAGGAGGGACAGCAGAAAGGAAATATGTGCAAACCCCTCCGTGAGGGGTCGGTCCCTGTTGTACAGTTTTCCTGGGAATATCTGTCCCTTATTTTGTTCCTGATAGTGTACAAACACCTCCTGTTTCTTAGCTTGGTCTGATTTATCCTATTTTGTTCTTTCCTATGTCAGTTATAAAGTTATCTATCATAAACCTTCACATACTCTGCCATATGCTGTGGTTCATGCTGTGAGGGCAGGGGGCAGGTTAGCAGTGAGAGCAGAGCACAAAAGCCTGCTAGAAATAACAGTGGGGGCAGGAGGAGGAGTTGAGTGAAACTCTTCACGCATCAGACACCATCACAGACTTCACTGCAGAACTCCCCTTTCTCTGCTGCTTGGGGAAGCCCTTTCTGCTGAAGACACTCAAGATATCCTGGGTGGTCATTTTTGCAATGCCCAGTGTTTTCTGAGGCCTCAATTATTTAGTCATGTTTTTCTGTTCTGTGCTAATTTCCTGCGTGGGCCAGTTCCCCAAGAGTCTTCTGGTACCTTGTCCCACCCATTTCTTCCTTCAGATGAGTGTTCAAGAATGCTGGTCCCATAAAAGTGGTCTTAGGCTGAAATCAGAGGCATTGGTTGTGAAATAGCTTGGAAGACACATTTCTTTTTAAAGGCAATTAGGGAGTTTATGACCACGTGTACCCTTGGAAATATCTTCCTGTAATTATCCAACGCCCCTGCCTCCCATCTGATTTTTTAGAGGCACAATAACTACTTTTCATTACAGCCTTAGGAAATATTACTTGCCTGTAGGAAATAAGTGCTTTCATATTGGCAGTTGCACTGGGCTTTCCACTTCCTCGTTGCTGCTGGGGTGAAAAGGGAAATCAGCCTTCACCCGGCCCGCTAAATCGAGCAGTAGCTTGTGTGAAAGGGCTGCAGTTGTCTTTCTGCTAGTGGTAGGCTGAGGTGGATAAATACCAGCTTCTTCCCAAAAAACTGAGGGGCAGCAACACAGGAACAACTGGTACTGAGCTTGTTTGTTTGGGGTGGATGCATAGATGATGCTGCTGTTGTGGTCTTGCTCTGGAGAGCCTTTAGAGAGTGCTGTAGATCCCAATCCAGTCCAAATCCTGGTGGACATCTCTTAAAATAAGTGTTTAAAAGCCCCTGCCTTGCAATGGCACATTAAAAGCAGGAAAGCTTTGAGTTGCTATTTGGCTCCTTAGTTACAGTATTCAAATTCTCACATATGCAGAATAGATTAATTTCTACTGCACCAAGCAAACACATGTTTTTATGGACTCCGCCCATGTCCTTCCTCTCTCTTTCTCCAAAATAACAGTAGTACTAATAATGCTTCCCCAGGCAACTGTGCCCTGGCATGTTGACTGTGGATGAGACTGAGTGATTGCAGTAATTTTAAGCGGTCAACATAAAGCCAAAATAATCTCTGTTGCCAGTGAAGCATGCAGCCAACAGCACTGGTGGCTTTGGCAATCTGGGTTTTGGTGGGAAATGTCTCACCTAGCTCACTGGTCCACATGCTTCATGCTTGGCATTTGGGAAAAGAGGATTGCTTTGCTTCTCTGCAAGGATGTTGGTGATCAAATGCATTTAGCATTTGCTCATGAAGTTGTGGAGAACTTATAGTATTACAACAAACCCCACAAACTAGGATGTTATCAGGCATTTACTGTTGTGGTGCCTTTTTCTTTCGGTTTGCTTGTGATATTATTTAATCTCTGAATGTAGCTGGTAGGTACAGGTCTTGGCTACTAGGAGTGAAGGAGCTTTTCCTACTTACATGGCAGCCTGGGGACGTTGATAGCTGGTGCTGCCTTCCCTGCCCTCCATGTGTTCCACAGCACGAGTGACGTTCTCTGGTGAATACTCGATATTCGCAGAGTTTCTTCCAAGATGCGTTGCATCATATTGGGAGGGTCAGATGTTTTGCAGGCTGATGAACTGTGAGAAATGGCCACTGCTGTTGCTTCAACAGAAGTCATGTATTACAACATCTTGCAGGATTACAAATGTATGAAAGTATTTCCTAGTGGTTGTTTCTCTGGAAGTTTAGTCAGTGTTTCAGTATGCACCGACCCAAAATGTCTGAATGAAAAGACGGTACTTGTAGCAGTTTGATATGAAAGTATTCAGCTGTTGTAGACCTCCTCATTTTTTCTGTAGGAGGAGGTGCTTCCTAATGAAGAGCTGTCCATGTTTTTATATATTTGACCTGGAAAGATATGCCTAACAGGCTTTCAACTGGTTTTACTACTCAAACGAAGCATTTGGTTAAAAAAAGAACCTATTGTTCATTGTACGGTTCATCTTGAGCTGGCGTTTCCCCTCTGTTGCACCACACATAGTATGTGCACTGCAGCACTTGTCTGTCTTTTTTTTTTTTTTTTTTCCTCCCCTACCTGCAAAACAGTGCAGTCAGGAAAATGGCTTCTGTGGGCTTCAAAGCAAGGATTAGATACTGTCACTGAGTCTGAGGCTGTGGAATACTTTGCTTAAAAAAAAGAAAATAAAATCAATATTGTATTAAAATGAACTGCCTCTGGCTTTCTTAAACATTCTCGATAGAATAGCCTTTTAATGCATGTTCTAAATAAGTAAACTTTAAACACAGGTTCCTCTTCTAGCAGTATTTTCTGGCAGTTATCACTCCGTTCACTTGCAAAGTTTCCTCCTGTCTCTTTTTGCACTAGTGTTCAGGGTGTTTCTAAAATCCAGCTATATTTGGCAATACATCACTCCCCGTGTTAGAGAAGTGATTACTCAAGGGATTTGGCAGAAATTAAATTAACTGAGGTCTTTAGAGAACATACTCAGAATGTCTTTTGAGAGCGCCCTGGCTTCAAATACTTTCTGTTGGAAAAGAAAGTCGTGTTATCTCCTGCTTCTTTCTGTGACGTGGTCTTTACTGCATAGAACATTTGTGTATTTACTCTTTTTCACATTTATGGAGCTTATCACTTTCAAAAGCAAAACAAATGCTGAAGTGATAGACAGGCTAATTTTCTAGGTTGCTTAGTAACTGAAAAGCATGCTGTAGTGTGAGAATACTCATACAATAAAGTAAGGGAATATTTGCTGGAACGAACTGAAGATAGTGTGAAAGCACACACTGTATAAATAAAGTATATGTTTTTATTTGCTTGTGTGAACAGGAAGATATTCTACATAAAAGAACTTTTTTAGTGAAAAGGTTATTCACACTTTCACTTGCTAAAGTGTGTTGATGCAGTAGGATGTGAATTCTTTGGCTCTTCAGCAAAAAAAGTGTACGGCTGCAGAGTTTTGGACACTTCTTGTGATGGATCATTGGTCTTTGGGGACTTTTTTGAGTTCTGAGAGAAAGGTGGTTGTTCTGTGGCCTGAATTTAAGGTTTGTTCTCCAGGTTACTAAGGACAAAAACTTTACTGTGCTAGCACTCTGGGAATGTCATAAAACAAGACAAGATTATATGAGTTTATTAATTTTTAAAAGAAAATTTAAGGCTATTTTTAGTCTCAGCTAGCTTGCTTCTTTTTCCTTTAACCCATGTTTTTATTTTTATTTAAGATTTCAGCAAAGCAATGTCTCAAGCTGGCACTTCACAGTTTCAGGAAGTCATTCGACAAGAGCTGGAATATTCAATGAAAGTAGAACTTGATAAGATACTTGCGACTGCATCTTCAAATGACCTAGAGGTAAGGAACAGATGTGGATGCAGCTCAGAGCGTGAGAAGTTAGGTGCAGGAAGTTGAGGCAAATATTATACAGGGAGACAAATCACCGAATACCGTGATCCTTATTTTTAGGATGTCTCTGATCCAGTGTGGAAGAGTAGCCTGGATACAATGTCAACAGGAGACTTTCAGTTCCATATAAACTGGGTGACAGGGTTATTATTAAGTGTTTAATCATCTTTAGTTATTAAAGGTTCTGTGTAATCTTTAATGGATTACAGAAAGGGAGGGTAAAGATGTTATCCTAAAAATTGGGCTAAACTCTAGTGGTTATGATTTTGACTTGTCTCTTAGGTATCCAAGTTGGTTTTGTACCTTGCGTTTCAGTGGAAATGAGTTTTTGGTACCTTTTAGGATTTTACTTAAACTTTAGCACATCTACTTCAGTGCTGATAAAATTGCTCTTGTGAATAGATTGTACATCAAGTTCGTAGAAATTTTTCTATGGTTGAATAGGTATGCATTAAATACCAGCATTTACTAATGCATTATTTCTTTGTAGCACACTAAAAAGGACCTGGAAGGATTTAAGAAGCTATTTCATAGATTCCTACAAGAAAAGGGACCATCTGTGGACTGGGGGAAGATTCAGAGACCTCCAGAAGATTCTGTAAGTTGTGATGAAGTGACAGCCTATAAAGAACATTAAACTGGTAGTTGCTACTTGGAGCAAAAGATGTAGTCGCCCAGACAACAAAGATACCTGCCATGGTTCTGTAAAATCATGTAGGACAACACTTTGGGTTCTAACTGAGAAGTAATTATTTATTGACATATGTTGTATGTGTTCCTGAACATCAGGTCCTGCTTAACATATGTGTCAAGTTCTTTGGTGTTATTTTGTTAGTTGTTCTTTGAGCAGGGGGCCAAAGTGGGATAGATGCCATCTTACCATTTGGTGCCTTCTCTGGAGTAAATGGTAACTTGTGTTAAAGGGAAAGTAGGTAGGACCCTTGTTGCCATTTCTCTCCTTCCCATGAAAGAAGGTTGCACGTCTCAGATGAGACGGTTTCCAGCAATCCATTCTGCTAAATAATTTGAAAGGGACATATGGCAAGTGGGCTGGGTTATATAGCTCATTTAGCAACTTCTGTAATCTACAGCAGCTCAGTAAAAGCAAGAATCTGAAACAAGTAGTTGACTGTGGGGGTTTTTTGAGCATAATTTTCTCATGTCATCTATGTTGTTATAGCTTATAACCTGCCACTTGAGCTGCTGCTGAAAAAGCACTAAGTGTTTTTTTCAGTGCCGTTTAGTACCGAAGTAACTACTTCCCATTAAACCTACCCTCATTTTATTGATTCAGCCCCAGGCTGTCTTTTGACTCCTGCGTGACGAACGGTGGTTGTGCTGTGAATTCTTGCTTTTCCCAGTGTGGTGATCCTGGGGTGTTGCAGGACTCCTGTGTCCTCAGACGTTTGTGGTTCCTCTTAGCCTCTCTGAGGTGGTTCAATCGAGGCTCTGTTTCCAGCTGAAAGGCAGCCTGTCCAGTTACTTCCAGAACAGATGCAGCGCTGCTCTCTAAAGCGTTGAAGAATGATGCCGTTTTAGAGCAAGTCTAGGGTTTTTCCAAGGTTGAGTGTTTTCTTTTAACTTCAAAAACATGTGATGTCTCCCTCCTCTGTACTGTAACACTGAATGAAGTGTTGCTTTGGGGAGAAAAAAAGTCCAATAAAGAGGCCAAGGTGAGAAACTAGAGTTCTAGATAACGTGACTTACAAGCAAGGCCAAAGAAAAAGGGGTTTGCTTTTAGTGTGGAGAGGGTGAGACTATGGGGAGTGGCAAGTCTTTTAAATATGTAAAAAGGTAGTTGCAACAATGAGAGGAATAAGCTGTTCCCTGTGTCAAGATAAGGCCTGGGATTATGTTACAGCAATTTGATGCAAGTGAATGGGCTGCTTTGTGGAGAGGGAGAGCTATTGTCTTATTTTTAAAGTTTTGCACACCTTTAGTGGAAAAACTTTCAAGCTCTGTAACAGACTGAAAATTATGGGATACGACACTGGGAGCAAATGTCAAACAGGAGGGTTATGATAAGAAACTGAAACAGACTGATGGGAGATTCCCAGGCAAGGCAAGCTCTTCAAAAAAGAACTTAGAAAAAGGTCTAACTTAAGGTCACAGAGGGCTGAAAGGAGGGTGAGATTAGAAGAAGTATCTCTCTTCCTTATATCCTGTAATGGCTCCTTCTCAAATGTGTCCCTTAGCTATGTAGCTACTTTTGACCAGAGAGAGAGAGAAGGGCAAGAATCCTGCAAAATCGGGTTACTTTGGGTCAGGTAGATGCACGCATTACCTCAAATGAAATTTTGCTTCCTAGCATGAACTCCAAATAAAGTAATCATACTTTGTAAATGTCACAGAGGAAAGCTAGAGGAAAATAGTTGCAAACAGACTTCCTTTTGTGCCTTCTTCACTTCATGATAAATATCTTGTTCTTTAGGATTACTTGGATGATACTTTAGACTTCCTGATCTGTCAGGAGGTGGGTTGGGTGCTTTCCGAAACAGAGCAAATTTAACTTTCTTGAGTATTTTTTTTTCTTTTTGTCTTTTGCTGACCATAAGAGTTCCATCTCCCTACCCTCCCCAAGCCCTGCTTATTTACCCTGCCTCCACCTCCTTTTTAATATGTCAGTCATGTAGGGGACTTACTGTGGAAGATAAATATCTTACATGAAATTCTTTTCAAGCTTCTCCCAAATTATTCTTTGCCGAGGAGTATTACTTGTGGAATTACTAGATAAAAGTTGATTTCTTAAAGACCAGAACTCCAGAATTATTAGTCTAGCTAGTACAGGTAAGAACAGTAAGAGCTGTTCACGAGAGGTAAAGAATGATAATTTTAGAAGGGCTTCAGAATAGAGACTGCAGTACTGAGTGCTTCAGGACAAGGATCCATCTGTGAATATATGCAGATTTACTCTGAGTGCTTCTGTTCCATTCTAGTTGAGTTTTATTTTAACGGCTACAAAACCTCACAGCGTACTCTCCTGGCCTTGTTAGAACAGTACCAAGGTTGGTACACACCAGATCCGTTTGGAAAGTTGGTTGGTAATCTTGGTAATTTATGATTGCCTGTAGAGATGACCTTGTTTTATGAGGTGGTAGTGATGCTGATGTGCTTGGCTGCTTTTGAGAATCTCGCACTACAAGGATCATGTCCTAGAAAGCAATGACTTACCCTCCCCAGTGTGAGTTTATTTGCCTGTGATTGTTTTGGAGAATTGGTTTGCTGCTTGATCAGTCCAAAGCACTGAGAATTCTGGCAAGTGTAATCTTCAGCCGATACCTTGTAGAGCTCAAAGTATCTGTGTAGGTATTTGTGTGTGTATACATCCAGAGATACGTGTATGTGTATATATCTATAAAAAAAAAAGCACCCAAAAAATGTGCCAAAGTGTGGGGTGGTTGGTTTTGTTTGCTTAATTTTTTTCACAGCTTAAAAAGTTCATGAATAGTTTATTGCGTTTATAGGCTATGTCCTTTCACTTTCTATTTTATAGAAGCTACTTCTGACTTTCAGATTAGGTCAGAAGGGGATTTTAGGCTTTTGCCCAATGCCATGGGACTGTGCTGTGCAGGAGCAGAATTCCTGATCAGATTCCATGGGTCATCTCATGTGTTATGTTCTACTTGTTCTTTGAATGTAGCTTTCTGTTCTTTCCTGAAGCATGTACTGACAAGTAAAGGCTTGCAACAGTAAATTGGAACAGAAATTATTGTCTTGTAATATTCCTCTGCAATGGGAGAGTTTATCCCTGACCTCCATGTTTTCAGTGTAACAACTAACACTAATGGGCAAACAAGTCGTTGTAAACTCCAGACAACAGTAACAGAAGATTGAACCCATTTCACACCATATTGGACTCTTTTTTTCTTCTGGGTGCTTTGCTTCCATATATCCAAAGGCTTACAGGGAAAACTACCATAGTCATAGCCCATTACTGTTGCAGTCTTCAGAGAAGAAAGTATACTTAGAGTGGCAGTTAACAAGGAAAGGAGGTAAAGAATGTGCACATGGCAAGTGTAAATTAATCCTGTTGATGTAGATTGCAGTGATCTCTTTGCTTGAATTGGAAGCAGTAGCAGAGTCCTGCTGGGGAACTGAGAGAACTACAGTGGTCAAGTTAACCTCAGCAACACAAAACCTCGTCTAGGGTGTAAAGAGCATCTGAAGCAATCCAAGTGTGAAAGGAGCTTGTCCATTAGAGGCTTTTTTCTTTTTTCCCTCAGTGGTCGGATTCTTGTCTGCAGCTCAGGTTGTCATCTCAGTGAACTGTATCATGAAGGAAAAGAATGAAAGTCATGCACTTACTCAAAAGCAGAATGTCTTTCTAATCTTCAGCTCTGGAAACAGGTTTTAAGGGTTCACTTGGTGCTATTTCTAAAACTGTCCCTTGGTGCTGAGTAAATATTTCCTTGTTGTTTTGTAAGTACATATTGACTAATATGGATGTATTCCTTCCCTATCTACCCACGATGACAGCTCTGATGCTCATTTTGTCTGTCTGACAAACTCTTGCAAACCTCTTTGCAGTAGGAGTATGCTTCTGAAATCTGTTAGTCAAACTCCCAACGCTGCCTCATGCAAACTGTTTGAAAATCACTTCTGTGACATTGTCTGCAAACCCCCCAAAAAGCTAGATATGTCATCCTAGAAGAATCCCAAACCACAGTTCTGAGATGTCTCAGATGAGTAACACTGCAGTCACGTATGTGTAAGCCATGTCATTCCTGCCCATTTGTGTTCCTGAAGTATTTCCCCATCAGCACTGAGTTGTCAAGTCCACTGTTCCAAACTCTTAGAGCAAGAATTGATTTTTATTACTGTGGAGCACTTCTTATGCTTGTGTGCATGCTCATAGGTGATGAGAGAGTTCTGCGTATTATTGCCTACACGGGACTGGGACTGCCAAATGATAGCACTGTCATCCAGCAGTCCTGATGCTCCAACAATCCTGCTGGAATTTGAGTCCTTGACATTTGTTATTCTCTGAATTAAAGACCCTTCAAGATCCAGGGCTTCATTGCCAAGTTGTCATTTCCAGTGCGTGTGCCAGAAGAAACTGAAATATTTACCGAGGCTGAGTTATAAATTTTGTGTTGTAGCTGATGCAGCGTCCAAGAAATAAGTCCTTGATGGAGGGCCTGGATGGAACAGTTAAATTCATCAGGATTTTGCTCTGAGCATTCTGCATAAGCTGGTTTTGGGCATGAAAGTGTGGTTGGCACTTTAGCAAAAGCAAATTGTTTAGAGGCAGTCCGGTCCTGAACTGGGTGGCAGACCTTTTTGGAGAGCTACATTGTGAATGTTGCAAGAGGAACGTAGTGGGACTTGAAAGTCAAAATCTTTTTTTTGGCTGTTCAGACAGTGTCTGAACATTGTGGGTGTGACTTGCATCCCACCCAGCTCTAAAGCTCCTCACATCCCACCCAGCTAAAGCTCAAAACTAAATGTTTAATATACATTTGCAGTCTGATATGGAGTGGTATTGCCCTCAGAGTGGATGGGAAGTAGTCAATCTCTGAGCATAAATCTCTGGTCCTGCTGGTAGTGAACTGTTCATTAAGCTCTCTGATGTTCCTTCAGTACATGGAAACCAGTGTTTGCCATCTCTCTGTTAATGAGAAGAACGGTTGTTTTTCAAGGTGTCTACCCAGCCTGAACACAAGCTGTGCCGCTGACAAAACACAGCGAGGTTCTGCTCTTTGCACACTCCTGTTCCTGCAAAGTTCTGGGGACTTCAGAAGGAAGTTCCTGCATATGCCCTCTGTGGAATGGCAGTGACTGTGTTACTGCTTGCTGCCCGAGCCTCCTGCGGAGTGATCTTATCTTGAAATATATACCATAAGCTTTCCGGATCCTGCGTGAGGCAGAATTTCCCTAATGTGAGGGATGTGCTGTAACTGGCTGCCTGCGGGCGTCCTGGAATGCTGGAGTTGCGTAAACTCCCTCTCCCTGCAGATCCCAGTAAGAAATAGGACTCTTGTTCTAGTGCAATGTGAGTTTCCATTTGAGCCCCAGCCTGACTTGCCCAAAGCAAACAGTTCTGGAAACTACTCTGTACGTATTTGTTTTCTGAAATCAGCTGTGGATTTTACATACCCGTTATCAGAAATAAAATCATTTTCTTGCTGCTAGAGTACACACAGCACTGAAACACTGAGGTTGCTCTGCCAAAGAAAGTCCCTGGAATGGCAGGGTGAAGGATGCTTGTGTTGATTTTGCTCCAACAGTTTTGGCATAATAGTTACCGTTGCGTTGTTACCTTTGCTTCTTTGACTTGGATGCTTTGGATTAGGGGACAAGCAAAGCTTAATACAAGGCACGTTGTCATTACACACCTGATTTTGCTCTCCTTTGGTAGCCCCAAATGTAGTTCACACTCTTTTTAAACCTGTAGGATATAGCTGTCAGCAAGGGAGAAGACTTTCTGTTGGATTTAACGTGAGCTGGATGAACACATCCTGAAAATAGCAGGATAAGAATGAGGAACGTTCTTCCACTTCATAGCATGCTATTAGGAGAGATGAATTTTTATATTGGACTTGGAATAAAAATTGCTTTAAAATGAGTCAAAGACCCAGCCTTTTGCCAAGAATGTTGCCTCTGACAGCCTCAGAGCAAAGTATCAAAAAAACTCTGCTGTGAGTTTAAGCTGCTGAGGAAAGAAAAGTTTTATGTCCTGTATGCAGGGCCTGTGTTCTTAAATTGTTGGCCTGGCTGGAGAGGGTCATCTTACTGGGAAAAGAGTTACGTCGCTCACGGGGAGATCCCCTCACTCCTTCTGCAGGACAAGTGGAGAGTTGTTAAGTGGCATGATTGACCTGATTTCTTCCTTACTCCTCTTCCCCATTGGGGAAGACCCATTGGGTCAGTTCCCCCTACCTGGAAGAACAGACAAAGATGTCTTTACATCTGGAGGAAGCTGATTGTAACTGGTGTCACAAAGCCTCTAGAACCTCTCTCTCTCAAAAAAAGAGGTTATTGTAGTAACAAATCGAGCTATTTGTATTGTAACAAATCCAATTATTGTAGACTCATTTTGCAAATGTTCTTTAGTGTCATAAATCACATAAATAAATGCGGGCATTTGTTGCCAAATTAAGTTTTGAAGGTTTTTAGGAGAAAGCAATTTCCTTCCAAATAGTTGACTGCTGGGTTTTTTTTGTTTCTTTTTACAGATCCAGCCCTATGAGAAGATAAAGGCCAGAGGACTGCCTGATAACATTGCTTCTGTCTTGAACAAGCTGGTGGTTGTGAAGCTAAATGGCGGTTTGGGCACAAGCATGGGTTGTAAAGGCCCCAAAAGTCTCATTGGAGTGCGGAACGAGAACACTTTCTTGGATCTGACAGTTCAACAGATTGAGGTAACTTTTGATGAGCTTTCCTTTCTGCGTTGGAGGAAGCAAGACACACTGAGCTGCTTTTCCCTATATGACCCTTTAAGAAAGATCACAGTGGAGGCTTGCCAAAAGGCAGAGGAGAGAGGAAGTGAGGTCTGGTGACAGTGCTGGTGGTGGAGAATTGCTTTGGAAAGAATAGGCATGAAAAGGATGGAGCAGTTGGTGATTGAACCCTGTCCACTCCACTTGTTAGCATAAGTGTGATTCAGCCTGTGCACACCAGGATGGTTGCATCCAGAAATACAAACAGTCCAGCTGGAGAGCTGGCCTGGTGTGGCTCACTCCTTGGGCTTGTTTCCGACTCCTCCAGGTGCAAGTCTAAGTTTAGCTTTTTAAAAAGAAGGTTTTTTTATGTGCATTAGAACAAAGCTCTTCACAGCAGCTCTGAATTCCTTGATGAATTAAAACCCTTATGTTGAAAGTGATTGCTGGCATTTTCCTCTGAAGAAAGAAAAGTAAAAGAAAATAACAGCTGTTGGTGTTGAGAGAGGACAGTTCAGCTTATGTTTTTAATGCAGAATATTCCTCTTGTAGCAGATAATTAGGGTGGTCGTTAGAGTAGGAAACTGGGTGTGCCTGTTCCACAGTTTCTGGAGCTCCAACAATTTTTGCCTCAGTGTGGTGTTTGTTTGGAGTGACTCTCCACCTATGTTAGGCACTTCTGTGCCAGATTTAAATTTATATCCAACTAATGCAGTCCTAATCCTTCAGTGTTGAGGGCACTTTCTCCAAAGGGTCATCGTGGAAGTTTCTGATGCCACCAGAGGCCAGTGATACCAAACACTCCCCAGCAGATGAGGGTGACTTATACACAAAGCTTTGAACTCACTGAAGTATCTTTTATTTTCTGCAGTCTTATTTTTGATGAAATGCTGTCATGTTTTCTGATTGCTGCCTTTGCTGTGCATGTGGAAATGCTTTTGTGTATTTCAGCTCCACTTTACAGATGCCCAAGTAATTAACATGGTGACATTTCATTATGTACTCTTGATACTGTTGTCCCCCTTATAGCACATCAAAAAGGCTCAAAAGTGCTTAGTGTGCAGAGAAGGTTTTGACACCCTGACAGACTCTTTAATAATATCAGGGAAAACATGCCTTTTGTGATCAGCAGTTGCCTAAAATTGAAGAGAATGATTTTGTGGTGACATGCTTTTCAAATTTTAAATCTGGATACTGATTTAAAATCAAAGATTAATTATATATTAATGTGGCCCTTATCTTTACTACTTACAAGGATGTGTTTTCCCTTACCTGATTCATTATCCTTTCTGTTGGCATAAGCCTATCTCATGCATGTATTATTTCCAGTCTGTTCTATCTACTTTCTTTCTCCCAAAATCTCAAGTGTCAGTGGTTAAAGCTATTAACACATGCTGAATTGACCATTTCTTTCCCATCTCAGCACTTAAACAAATCCTACAACACCGATGTTCCTCTGGTTCTCATGAATTCCTTCAACACTGATGATGACACAAAGAAAATCTTGCAGAAGTACAGTCACAGCCATGTGAAGATATATACTTTTAATCAAAGCAGGTATCAAAAAAACTTCTCCACTTGGGGTGAAAGGAAAAACTGGCATTTCTCCGTGTTCCAAATGATGGGGTTTGTAGTTTGAGATGCTGAGGTAGCAGTAGTGTCTTCTCTGCCCATGTTCAGTCTCTGTTTTGGGCCTCTTTTGAAACATCAGGGTGTTAAGCAGAGTCAATATATGACAATGAGGGAGAGAGGGGTGTGTGAGACACACTTTCTAAGAAGTGTATGAGTGTTGGGCTGGCAACTTGACTCCTGAATTTTGCTTTTAGGGTACTTGGGCTCTGGAGGGAGGCAGAGCACGGCTTCCTTATCAGGAGCAAACTCTAATCTAAAGTGGCTGATGATGTCAGAGGCGTGCTTGGTGTGCTCTGAACCTCTGTGTCAGAGGAAAGCTGTTTTACAGCAGTCTGAAAAACGTGGCTTTAAATCCTTGAATAAGAGGCTGCATTCTGCAGCTTCTCAGTGATATCTCAGTATCTGGGTGGGTCTCCCAAGTCAGAGTACTCACGCTAACCTAGAAAGCACACCTCAAAAGCCATATGAAAAAGCCTGTGTGTTGCACCTTTACTGTTGTATTTTGGTTTCCTTTATGCTAGTCTGACATTGAGAACTTAACAAAGCCTATTGTCTTCCCAGGTATCCTAGAATTAACAAGGAAACTCTGCTGCCAATAGCCAAGGATGTATCTTACTCAGGAGAGAACACAGAGTGCTGGTACCCCCCAGGCCATGGAGATATCTACGCCAGCTTCTACAACTCTGGTCTGCTGGATAACCTCATCGCAGAGGGGAAGGAATATATTTTTGTATCCAATATAGACAACTTGGGTGCCACTGTGGACCTTTACATTCTTAATCATCTTATGAACCCACCCAATGGAAAACGCTGTGAATTTGTCATGGAAGTCACAAACAAAACCAGGGCAGATGTGAAGGTAAGAGGAGATAGTTGTGCAGATCCATCTGAATGCCTGACATGTTGGGGAAGATCTCAGCCTGTTGTCTCTTCTCTATGCATGAATTCAGACATACATTAAACCTTCTTATAGCTATTTTAGGCGCCATTTAACACATCAGCTGTGATCTAATTTGAGATGCACAAAATCAGCAAGTTTATGAAGTTCTAATTCATGGAACAAATTGGATCTAGGATCTGGGCAACGGCCGACAAGGACAGCCTGGACTTGAGTGATTACTGCAGACAGGATCTCTGCAGGGTGCAGGTCACATGCCTTCTCCAGACTGTCACTCACATGGGGGAAGCTTGAGGGTGGTAAAAAGAGTTCTGAGGAGTGGGATACAGCTGTTGTATCTCTGACTGACACCTGTCTGAGCTGTGTACCTGACTGTCAAGGTGTGCATTGCACAACTTGGCAGGGCTGGCAGCCCTCTCCTGCCCTCAATGCCTGACTTTGTACAAAGTCCAGGTTGGGTAACTTGTCATATTTTTATGGCACGTATCAAATACGGGACAAATCACTGTGAGCTGTAACTGTACCTTGCCTCTCTTCTGCTCCGTGTGAGTGTGGGGAGGAAATGTGGTTTCTCTGTAGTCATTAGTTATTAAGAAAGCTCTGACGTAGTCCTGTAAAACCACAGAAAGGCACAGTCAGAATGCAGTCCAGGTTACTGAAGTACCACTTGTTTCTCCAGTAAAGAACTAGTAGATTTAATTTAGATTTTCACTCTGTAATCTAGCAAAGTACTGCTGAAAGTGAGTTTTGACAACAGCAGTGCTTGCAAAAACTCAACAACTTCCATGAAAAGAATTAACTGTCTTGGAATCCTGAAACATGATCGTTTGACAGTTCTGACTGTACTTTAAACACGCTCTATAATTAGTAACCTGGTAGCTGACGCAAGCAACATGTTTTCACCGAAGTTCAACTTTAAATGCCAACAAAACAGTGCATCTGGGGTGAGGAGGGGGCTTCTCTGGCACCTCACACCCAGGACTTAAAACTCTTCTTGGACCCTTGCAGGGTGGCACGCTTACGCAATATGAGAACAAGCTGAGGCTGGTGGAGATAGCTCAGGTCCCTAGAGCACACGTGGATGAATTCAAGTCTGTGTCAAAATTCAAAATCTTCAATACCAACAATTTGTGGATTGCTCTGTCTGCGATTAAAAGGCTGCAAGAGAAGAATGCTATTGACATGGAGATCATTGTGAACCCAAAGGTAATCAGCTAACAGGACTTTAGAGGCAATGGACTCAAAGGAACTGTTTGTTTCTAGGTAACTAAACAGGGGCTGTTGCCTTCAAAAAGGATCCAGCCTGTTGGTAACTGCAGAGCTCCGATTGACGCTTGTCTCTAGTTCCCAGGGCAGGTTGTGCTCATGTTAAGTTTTCTCTTCCAGACTCTGGATGGAGGCTTGAACGTTATCCAGCTGGAGACTGCAGTTGGTGCTGCTATCAAGAGTTTTGAGAACTCTCTGGGGATAAACGTTCCTCGTAGTCGTTTTCTGCCTGTCAAGACCACGTCAGATCTCTTGCTTGTGATGTCCAATCTGTACAGCCTTAACGCCGGCTCTTTAACCATGAGCGAGAAGCGCGAATTTCCAACAGTGCCTCTTGTCAAACTGGGGAGTTCCTTCACAAAGGTAAACTCCTACAATTAGACTTTGGGTTTTCTCTCTTTGAATACAAATACAGGCCACAGCAAGAAATGAGTTAAAAGTGAGGTTTACTTCATCTGCCTCTGCCCATCTGGTTGTTCCCTTTTGCTCTTTGCCAAGAGCTGTTAAGAATACAACCCACTTAACATGTGTGCACATCATACTGCTGCTGGGTGATCCCCTGGGTGAAGTGGGTTGTGTGTCCTCTCTAGAGCTCACTCAGCTTTGGTCATAGAATGTCTTGGGTTGGAAAGCACCTTAAAGATCACAGGCAGGGACTTCTTCCACTAGACCAGGTTGCTCAAGGCCCCATTCAGTCTGGCTTTGAACACTTCCACAACTTCCCTGGGCAACCTGTTCCAGTGACTCACCACCCTCATAGTGAAAAACTTATATCTAATCTAAATCTCCCTTCTCCAGTTTGAACCCATTACCCCTCATTGTATCACTACAAGCCCTTGTAAAAAGTCCCTCCCCAGCTTTCTTGTAGGCCCCCTTCAGGTACTGGAAGGTCACAATGAGGTCTTCACAAAGTTTTTTCTTCTCCAGGCTGAATAACCCCAACTCTATCAGCCCATCATCATAGGAGAGATGTTCCAGCCCTCTGATCATTTTTATGGCCCTACTCTGGACCCACTCCAAGAGATCTCTTGTACTGTGGGCTCCGGAGCTGGATGCAGTACTCAGATACCACCCTTACTGCTTCTTATAGTTACTGCTGACAGAAGTGACAGTATCATGTTGCTTTCAAAGTAGCAATTCTTTATTTGTCAGATGTAGGTTCCTGAAAGGAGTTTTCAGAAGTTCCTGCTCTTGCCTTAATCCACAGATGAGATTTAAACTGTCTCTATCCTTTCTTCTCTCCAAAAGGTTCAGGATTACCTGCGGAGGTTTGAAAGTATTCCAGATATGCTGGAGCTGGATCATCTCACGGTTTCAGGTGATGTTACATTTGGGAAGAATGTTTCATTAAAGGTGAGTGTGTAAGTGGGGTGCTCCTGCATAAGTGTGACTGATCTCTGCTCCTTGGTGTTCCTGCCTAAGTCGGTGCCTTTGCAGCCCATGGAAACGCTCCTAGGAGTCAAGTAATGACCTAGGATTGCAGAAGCCAGGGCTGAACAGTGGCAGGAGTGCAAGGAGTTACTGCTAGAGCTGCTTCTCTGTAGAGTCCCAGTGCCAGCTGAGGTTTATCTATCTGTGAACCTTGAAAACACCACAGCCCTGATGACACGTTCAAAGCAATGCTGACATTGTCGTTCTTTAGCTCTACAAGGCACGTAGCACCTCACAGGCCAGGCTGGCTTTGCAGCCACAGGCCCCTTCTCATCAGTTTGCGGTTCTTAATTCATTAATAAGTGTCAAAGCTGAGCAAGGTGGTTTCTCTCAAATTGTCCCTTAGGTTCTAGTCAATTCTAGCAGAACATTGTTGTGGTCCTAGAACAATCTGGGGCTATTTAGCTGCTGACACAGATGGGTGCAAGGTGGGGCTGCAACAACCAGCACGGGCTTTTATCAGCTGGCACATTCCTGTATATCTGTGCCCAGCTCCTTCTGTAGGTGCCTTACAGCTGTACTGGTGAGCTGGGCTGTGACATACTGATGGGGGTGACAGCTTTCCACCTAAAAGGAAGCAGACATAAGAGCACTTACAGTAAGCATGTCTTCAAAGAAGACATCTGCTCTGCTTCTAAACTGATAGTATCTGGTATGCTGATAACAGTTTCTGGTATTGCTTCAAACCTTTGTTGTGGGGGGGGAAGGGCCTGTGCAGAAACAATACAGCTCAGTGCCCCCAGGATCTGACACCTAAACTGGTCCTCCAGACAACACTCCTCTCACTCCAAGTCAACAATCTAGAGTTTCTAATCACGTTTTGTTTCCTTTCCTGCCAATGCAGGGAACAGTTATCATCATTGCCAACCACGGGGACAGAATCGACATCCCAGCCGGGGCTCTACTAGAGAACAAAATCGTATCTGGCAACCTGCGGATCCTGGACCACTGAGTCAGGGAAGGGGCATGGCCACCTGCTGTGCTAAACCAGCCTCCTCACAGAAGAACCTTTTAAGCATTAGAAATATTAAGTACACAGAGGGCCTGCGCTTTGTCATCTTCACAGTACCCTGCAGTATTAATTTAAAATTAATTTCTCTTGCTTATCTCTTTAAGCAGACCCATAGCGCAATGGATGTGCGTAAGTAATGCTTCAGTCCTTAAAGAGATTCTGTCACTCAGTTAATATAACCTTGAAGTGCAATACTGTTTGTCTTGCGGGAAGATGGACAGATCTTCTTTGATAAGACGTTAAGAGGCTTGCCTCTAACACTTAGTAGTTTTGAATTGCTTGTAACTGCAGAAATAAAGCTGTGAAGCTGTACATGTGGGACAATGCAGTTAGCTACTCATGTGACTTTTTATGAAGTGTAAGTGCAGGCACAGTTGAAAACCAAAAGTTTCACTACTGCTAAAAGCCCTGTATTCCATGTGCTCACAAACATCCCCACCTCCAGCCTGCTTTGACCCCCACACACTGCAAGTGGGATGTCCTGGCCCAGCTGGACGTCAAGCCGCTGGGGTAGGGCTGTCAATAATACCTCCATTTCTGTATTGTGAGAGTGGGAAGCGTTGGTGTTCCAAACTCGCCCAAAGAATCTAATACTTGAGAAGAAATGCCTCAGTATCCACGTGTGGTGTTTGCTTTTTCACATCCCATTTAAGACTGGATCTCCTGTTAATATCTTAATCCTCGATCTGCCCTCTTTTTTCAATAAATGGATCATGTTGACTACACCCATGTTCATATTGTCACAGCCATGTATGTTAATTTATCTTCTCTTGAGTCATTTCTAAATTTGTACAGGAATTGAAATCCCTGTCCTGATCACTATTGATTTCTTAATGTTTCTCTTGTATTTACATGCAGACAACTTTATTTTATAAGCTTAGTATAACACTGGTACGTATCATTAAAGAAGTTGGTCTTTAAAAACAACTGTGATTTTATAGCTTTATTTTGACTGACAAGTGACGACATCTGTTATGCTATAACAGAGAAGCATGCCTGTCTGAAGAAACCATCAGCACACGCACACACTGGAGACCATTCCATCATACATCATCACCACCACAGGGTTAGGCACTCGGACTATGGTTCAGTAAAGAGGTGTGAGGTGAAATACACAGGCACTTTTGCTTAGTACTGGCAGCCCCCAGTCAAAAGGTAGTACTAAAAAACTCTTAAATAAATTAATTCCAGTTGCACCTTCCTTAATGGTGCAACCTTGTATAAGCAGCCTAAAAACTTTAAAATTCTTCCTGCCCTGCTTTGTGTCTTTAAATGGTGGAGCTCTTGGCACTCTGTCCTTACCCCTCTGTCAGTGGCCATGCCCAGTCTGGGAGCTGCAGGAAACCATCCCCACAGCAGCCTTCTTCCTACCTTCAGATGCCACCAGAAGCCCACTGTGACCTTGTCACTTTAATGATGATCTTTTCACCACTCTATCCTGGAGGTAATGGCTTCGGTGAACCAGCAATCTTCAGAGGGCAGTTTAGAGCCCAGCTGTGAGAAATCCCCTGGACCAGGACTGCTCCCTAACAAATCTGAATCCTAGGTGCAAGCAATCAAAAGACATTTATTTTATATAAAGTTCTGTAAAAAAATAAATTTTAGAACAGCATCGTTTTCATAGAGAAAAACATTTTCTACAGAGTTCCAACTGCAAGATTTTTTTTTTTTATATTGTACCATCATTAAATAAGGTGGGACACCGTGTGAATTTCATTGCACTAGAAGAAATGCAAAGCATCTTTTTAATATAAAGATATACAGAGCATTCTAGACAACTACAGCTGTGTTACAGCTATGTGTTCTTTTGGATTTGGTCCAAAGAAACCTGAGTCTGTTTCCAGAGAGGGTGAGAGAACATTGCACAGACAGCTCATCACTTGTTTCTTGCTGAAGGACACTGGAAGGGTCACTCCCTGCAGCTCACTCTGAGCCCAGCTTCCCCAACTAGCAACAGTGTCCTTCTCTGGACGCTGGTCTTAAGTAGTCACCTCATGGTCACCACGCTGCTTAGGAGAAAGTCGGTCTGTTGTCAGAGCCAAGGGACTGCTCCCAAGGGATTATCACCTCTTCTGCTCCCAGATTTCAGCCATGTTTAGGTCTAAGTTGTTAAGGCCTTTCAGAGCTTGAAGGTTTCCAGTGTAAAAAGCTACATCTGAAGTAACCAGTCTGCAGTGAAACATACAACAAGGTTAGCACCTGAGCCCAGCGCACCCACCCCGAGCACAGAGAAACCACCAGGGCTTTTTTCTGACACAATTACACCAATGCACCTTCAAATAGAACCACAGAATCATTTAAGTTGGAAAAGACCTCCAGGATCATCAAGTCCAAGCTTTCTGACCATGCCTGGGTTAGGTGTTACCAGTTCAGGACTTGATGCTACGGACGTGGTTGATCTTACAGCAGTGATCATACATAACACAATTACTGCTACGTGTAAAACCAGTTAGAGGGGAGATCAAACAACGAACTCAATTCAGCAGAAATTGGGCATCTGAAACTTCTATTCTTTTGCTGTAGTCTCAGGCTTATCTAGATTTAAACTCCCGATTCCATTGCAACTTAGAATATTAATTACTGCAACATTAAATTCTGTGCTCTAGAAGGTTAAAAGGAACCAAACAGCAATATTGTTTGTAATGGTCCACAGAGTTAAAATCCCTCATCCATTGCTAAAACATGTCAGGGGATGGCAGAGAGGATCATGGTGTTTTCAGGTAGAAAGCAGCAAGATACACGCATTAAAGTTGTATTTTCATAGTAAAATATTAATAGTAAAAACCCAGGTCTTTGAATCCTATTTATTACAGAAACAAGCAGTTTAAAATAGGCTGAGGATGGGAAAAGCATGTTAAAAACGAGGTCAATGAAGGCTGCTGGGACAGCAGCAAGTGCAATCCTGCATTTGATGTTTCCCTTCTCAAACAGCCCCTGATGACACTCCCCGAGAGCATGTTCTGAAGTAGCTGCTGCCATGAAAGCTGCAGACTCGGGGCATCCCTGTTCCCAGCTGCAGCTGAGGATGACTGTGCTGCAGAACAGACCACCAGCAGGCACCAGCAACAGCTGCCCTGGCCCTCCTATCAAAAATGGATCTATTTAGGCCACCCAAACACAAGCATCAACAACAAAAGAGCAGGATGAAGAGAGCACAGTGTGCTGTTTAGGATTAGAAACCCAGGTGTGGCCCAATCCTGAACATCTGAAATATTTATAAGCTTCCTTCTCTGGCTTGTTCAACCCAAGACAATGCTTTCTTAAATGTGTGACAGTCAAGACTGAACTTCACCCTTACTACGCTGCAAATAAAAAACCCCCAGGTCATTAAGAACGATGATAAACCCCAGAGTTCCAGGGGAAAAATCCAACTTACGATAGGATTCAGCCTGGAAGATGCTGTATGCCTTCCTGGGAGGTGTGGGATGCCAGGCATAGCCAGCCACACCTTCCAGGAGAAGCACCACCCATCTGGTTTTGTGGTGGAGGGCTGGGCTGGGGCAGAAAAGGGGAAAAGCTCAATGAGCATTATCTTGTTTCAAATCTAGTTGTGCAGTTTCTGTACGGAAGCTGCCCAGGGCACAGATGAAACACTTTTCCCTATTTTTACTTTGCTAGAGCCATGAGTCATCATCCACCCTTCAAAACTGCTTCGTGAAGCCATTCTTGCGAATTCAGCTGTGGCTACAGCTGCCACAGGAGGAGAAAAAGCAGTCCACAAGCTGAGGAAACCTACAGCAGGTTTCCAGTAGGACAATGTCCAACTCCCAAGCCACTACCAAGCTGATTGCATTCCTAGTTCCTATGGAAAGGCACAAGTCATGCCCTTTACTGCAGGAAAGCTCCAAATGGAACGTACTGAAACAGGGAGCGTGACTGCATTCTGCAACGCTGGAGGCAAACCCTTCTTATTTACATTAAGCCACAAAAACCACAAAGAGCCCAAACATACCCATTCAGGGGTCCTCCATCATTGACCACGTTTAGGTGGGCCAGCTGCCTCTTCAGGTGAAGTTTGTAGCTCGCATTAATTCGTAAAAACAACATCTAGAAGAAATCACAGAACCAGAGTAAGGAGCCATCACTGCCTACAGCAAGGAACTCCTCTGCCAACATCCTAAACCACTACCCTCCAGTTTGGTTTTTCCAACTGATGCTATTTTCCCTTCTGCCAGTTCTTCGGCCTCCTAATCTTTCTGGCCACACACAATTTCTAACACACAGGACAGTAAAACACCCTCACTTATTTGTTATGTTATTGTTATCTTAGAGGACACGCTCTTTGGAGCCTGAATTTTTCTCCCCTGTTGTCTGAAGCATCTTACAACCCGTGTTAAGCCTTGAAGATAAATCTCTTTCCTGTACTATAACCACTTAAAATCTTTTTTTCCAAGCGTGAAAAACAGTTTGAAGGGACCATTTAATTTAAGGCAGAAGAGAAATGACAACTCCATGCATTCAGTGACTGTCAGTCCTTCCTATCCTTAGATTTACAGCTCTGCAGGAGCAATAACTGCAGCAAAACACTAAAAAAGCACATCTGGTATAATCTGCCTGCACAATACATTGAGGGACTTCAAAGCCAGGAAGTTTGAGCAGAGCTACAGAACAGGTGGCTGGAAGGGCTGCACTTGAGCCTCAAAGTGTTGCTGTTTGTGTAGAATTTCTGCACTAGTTCCTGAATTGAAGATTCACTTCTCTCAACATTAAAATGCAGCTCAAAATTGCTGGAATCAGTCAGTTCTTTCTGCGTGTCTCATCGTTCTCCCTGCACAACCAAACACTTACTTCAGCTCAGCCTGAGCTGTTTGCGTGACTGCTGCCAACCCCTTTAACGTGTGGGTTTCACAAAGACTCAAAAAAGAATCTTTTTTCCCCCCCTAGATAAGCAGAAGTCTCTCTTGTTACCGAGTCCATGTGCATTTGCAAGGGAGGTGTCACATGAACCTCAAAAATAGCATTCACCTGAGTTTGCTCCTCAGGAAGGAGATCATATATAGCTTCGTGCATCTTTGCCATTTGCTTGCAGATATTCCTGAAGCATGCTGAAGGAACAGGAGCCTTCACTTCATACTGGAAATAAAAAACACAACCAGTTACTCCTTTATATAGGAGGGTTTCCAACAGCCACCTGAAGCCCTGCATTCCTAGTGGTGTCATGAATCAAGGTTCATTTAGCATATCACAAATTAGAAAGGTCACTGGGCGTGATCTGATTGAGCCAAGGACTCACAATGTATCATCTCTTAGAACTTCTTGCATTAGAAGCAAGGAGGAACATGAAGTAGTATGAAACCTGAGGATTCCCCAACTTCATCTACTCATCTTTGTTAGCTTGACCTGCTTCTCGTTGCTTTTTGTTGGTTTCCTTTACCCTGTGAATTACAGCTGCAGAGAATAACCCCCATGCCAGCTACACAGCCCCACAGCATGCAGCCCTTTAGGTGGCCCTCTCCTGATTTGTGACAGTCCATGACAGACAAGCAACGTTGCCCCTGATGAATACACCCCTCAAGTACTTCATGACAGAAAACTACTTCTCTAAGATCATATATATCCAAATTTCTGAAGAAGCAAGGAAAGGAAAGCACAAAGAAACGGAAACTTCTGAAAACTCAACACTGGCCATAAAAAACCCACCAGCCAGAAAAAATCTCTACAAAAACATTGCAGAAATATCTTGAAAAACAAAGTAGAAAATGTCCCTTCTTTCAATGACTGAAATCTGAGCAACAAGACACTAAAAACCACCAAGAGAATTGCTACAAAGGGAACAGAATTCTTATGGCCCCAGATAGAGAAGATCTGAATGTGATTCAGGAGACAACTGTCCCAGGAAGAGCAAAGCCAGCTCTTCAGCTCCTGGTGGAGAGGCTGCGCTACACACCAGGACGTCGCCTTTGGTTGGTAGGGTGATAACTCCCAACAGAACCTTGCACAATTCAGTGGAAGAGCTGAATCATTATAACTAAATTATTTACAATTGCATTGGAGGAGATGCTTTCTCTTATGCTAGCCTGAATTGTGAAAGATAACAAAGCTTGCCCCGGGG